>MU284072.1:136247-309659 GCA_022478815.1 Daldinia bambusicola
AGCACCCCCCCCTACCCCCTACCCGCCCTCGTGCACGATGAATAATCCCTTTTTTCCTTTTCTTTCATCTTTTGTTGCTCGGCCCCCCCCCCCCCCCCCCAGACACGTACCTGACGCTCTCTCCGTTGTGAGTTCGTCGAATAGCTTCGGCTATCGTAGGGCTCACGTCGATGACCCTGAGCTTCTTGCACCGCTGGACCTTGTCGCCGAGGGGCACGGTGTTCGTGACGACGATTTGGCTCAAGCAGCTGTTGTTGAGGATGTTGATGGCGTCGCCGCTGAGAATCCCGTGGGTGACGACGGCAATGACTTCACGGGCGCCGTGCTCCTTGACGGTGGCTGCTGCTTTGCTGTAGAAGGGAGAGGTGGATTTTAGTATGATTATTTATCTTTAAATATAGGTAGTACTTACGCTAAGGTACCGCAGGTGTCGGCCATATCGTCAACTAAGATTGCGACCTTGTCTACTACGTCACCGACGAGCACCATCCTACCCACGACGTTGGGGCGCGGACGCTCCTTGTGGATGAGCGCGAAGCCGCGGTCGAGACGATCGGCTATAGATGTAGCTCTGTCGCACAGTGTCAGCTTTTTCTCACGTGTGCGCGCATAATAATAAAAATCAACCCCCCACCCCCCTTACCTCTTTGCACCACCAGCATCCGGACTGACGATAACCGTGTCCTCACCGGCGAGGTTCTCCCGAATCCATCGCAAGACGCTCGGCTCGGCGTACAGGTTGTCGACGGGGACGTTGAAGAAACCCTGGATCTGGGAGGCGTGGAGGTCCATCGTGATGACGTGGTTGCAACCGGCGGTCTGCAGCATGTTGGCGATGAGCTTAGCCGAGATGGGCGCCCGGCTCTTGTCCTTCTTGTCCTGCCGGGCGTACGGGAAGTTGGGTATGACGGCGGTGATGCGCCGGGCGGAGGCCGTGCGGCAGGCGTGAATCATGATGAGAAGCTCCATGAGGCCATCGTTAATGTCGCCTGGCGCGGTTGATTGCAAGATGAAAACTATTTTTTTAAAAAAGGGATGGTGAGTTCATGAACCGAATTAATCGCGCGAAACCTGTGTAAGGTGAGGGCCGTACCATCTTCGTCTCTAACTGACTCTCCGACTGTGACGCTCGTTTCTTGGTTCGAATAATTCAAACTCATCGTCTTTGCAATCTCAATGCCGAGCCTAAGATTGCGGAGGACTCGTTGTTAGCCAATTCCCAACTTCATGTTCAATCGCTTTTTCTTTTTTTGTTTTTTGGCCGGGTATACAGATCTCCAATTTCGTCACTCGAAAGTCGAAAAGAAAGCCACCAATAGCCGAGAAAACTCCAACTGCTACGATTATGTCGTCCGAAGATAAAAAGAAGGTTCGGAGGATCAAGAAAAAGAAAAAAAAAGAAGGGGAAAAAAGAAGGAAACCTACCGATCGGCTACGGCCTTGGCCAAGCTCGGATGGCTGTTGCCCGAGAGCAATTTGATCTCGTTCGCCATGTCGCCCATATTGATCAAAGGAAGAGAAAGAGACCAGACGGTGCTGGATCTCTTAACTATTTAATAATAATAAAAAAGGTTTCAATCACGCAGCGTCACAGGCAAAGAAAAAAAAAACTTCTGAGACAGCAATAACTTGACGCGGTGCCACCGATCAAAGTCCGAGTTACAGTCCAATCGGGAGGAGTCGCGGGGTCGTTTCGAGCTGTCTGGTTGGACCGAGGGGTCTTTTTTTTATTGCAAAGCTTACTTTTTTTTAACGGCTTGCAGTTGATAGGCTGTGGCTGGTGTGTTAAATATATATACTTTTTGTTCCGGGCGAGAAGGGCCACTCGCGCACACGTGGTAATTCAAGAAACTTCTCTCAGAGGCGCACGGTAGCACAACCGGTGAAAAGAATTTTTAAAAGGCTTCAGTGGTGGTATGAAATGAAAGAAAAATAACTTTTTTTTTTCGGGGAGCTGAGCCCAGCGAATTGGGATAAAGGGCTTCTAGATTTCGTCAGTCGCTGCATGGCATATGCAGCCGAAAACCTTAGGTTCTCTGCGGGCCCCCAGTAAAAGTCACCTGGAACACATAACTGGACGGGCTGGAATACCAATTGAGACAAGGGAAAAAGTTTCTGTTCCTGATTCTGCGCTAACAAGCTAGCCGTTTTTCTACCTACTACCTTGTCGATCAACTTAATTTTTGGAGAAGCTAGCCCCGCACGGGTAATGATAACGAGATATACGATAGTATTTTCATATACAAGACTAAACCTACGCTGTTATAAGACTTTGCTCATATGCCGTTCCGCATGCACTCGGTTGATTAAGCTTTATAACTATTATAACCTGGTTAGTACATTTGCTCAGGAAGGAATAATGAATTTATGGCATGTTTTCTTACACCAAGTTCACGTATGTCTTTCTATACACTGAAAACCCCCCAAAAAATATCAGAACCGGAACTTAGTCTAATTAAGCTGATGGGTTGCATTATTACTTACTTACATCGTGATGTAGGTACGTTACGTTCATATGCGTTTGTGTGAAACCCTGTCCTGACCATTAGGTACCTAAACTTACAACTTATAAACTGTCAATGACCTAAATTCCCTTTCGTACAATGTAGTAACACTAACAATGTACGGAACACATTAATGACTTGAATATGTTAACGATGCTATCAGCTAACACTATAAGCCTCAAATTATGTGTTATACTCATACATTAGGTATTTCAAAATCCCATTAAACCCAAACAACTAGTTGATAGACAAGTGCTATGTTGTTATCCCTATAAGATGCCAATGCCAATCACTATACCCTATGCGAATGCCCAAGTATCTAACAATTCTGTCACAATAATGTACTAAATCTTAGGCCAAGGCAGGATGTAAAGCATCTGCTTGTACGTACGATTGCCTGGATTTTTCTGTCTGGATGGGGCTGTTTCGATATCAACGTCAACCTTAGGACTAATAATCGTCGATTATACCCCCCTGCCTACTAGCACGCATATTATAAAACTCGATATGAGGATAGGTACTAGTAGAGAACACCATGCAAAGTGGCTACCTAATCCAAGTAACTTATTCGTAGATAATTACTGCGATGACTAAGGCAGGAACCTAGAGTGCCAGACACTTCAATGTAGGTAACAGATGCTAGGTAGAGAAACTCAGCGCCTCCCAGAGCAACCACGTTACCTCTCTCCTATATGCCGAAGAGCTGCTAGGCAACATATCATGGAAAGTAGCAGTTGATTCTATCACCCAAAAGCGAACCTATCTAGTCAAGTGGTGCAGTTCCTCCATCGCAAATGAAAATGCTAGCCCCTATCTACAGTTCAAGTTGTCATTCAAACGTTCCCTGCACGGTAAGCCCTAGGCAGGCTCCTCGCCACGTATGCGCGGTCCTCTACTACTGACTCCGACATACTAAAGCACCCAAGATAACCTCATCTTAAAACCGGTTCCAATCAGTGTTCAAATTTCTCTTCTCTCCCCTTATCCAATTCTTTATTGGATATTATTACGTGTTTTTCTCACCTGAAGGTCTACAGGCAGCTTGATACCGATACGTACAATTCCCTACCACAGGTTAGATGGGTTCAACCATTTTTTTTTCTTAAATTTAAATCCGACTACTCTCCGTCTAGTTACTTAGAAACCCTACTGTCGTTTTAATTTTATCTCACAGTTGTTCATGTAGTGCACAGAGAAGCACATGCTACTCTGGCACAGCATATCCCGAAATCAGTTTTTATTTCCAGCAAAATCAGAGCATAAGCTTGAAACTACAATTAGGATGACACTGAGAAGATTGAACATGGTAGGTAGCTGTGTAATTTACGTGCCAGGTACTAGCTTCGAAGTACAGAATATGAGTATAGTGTAGGTAGCACTGGCAACTACGGTTGAAATGAATATCAGGTCTAAGAATTGCATTACTTGGGTCTCTAGTAAGTAGGCACACCAGGTTAAGTACCACACAGTCTTTAAACTTTGATTAGGTAGAAGGGAAGTCGGGATTGGAAGTAATTCACGCAGCTGGGTCAAGGTGGCACTGCTTAACTGTAGTTATTGAACTAGAGTACCTAGGTATCTCAAATCACTGCAATCGGCAGTGCTACAGAAGCAGGAGAATCAATAAGTCTCATCTAACGATAACGAACTAAGCTATGGTAAATGGGGTCTATCGACTTGCACAACGAAACGATCTCCCAGTCCAGTTGGGATGTCTATCTAAAATAAGACATATCTTGTCGGCCGGTAAGAACAGGTAAACTTAGAAGACGGGAACACCTCGAACTGTTCCAAAAAGAAAAGTACTAAAGAATCCCATACCGATCTGACTGTCCCTACTTCGGACCCGCGATTATGTCACAGCCCTTGCGCTGTCGATAGTCGTAAGTGACAACGATGCGGTCTTGAAGGGGCAAGATGTTCTTGCACTCCCGTCCGGTTCTGCAGACGCCGGTGCTGTATACGTATCGCGGGGGTTCCTTACTGTCCTGGATGAAGCCGTATTCATCAATCGACAAATGCATATTCATCCTATCGAAGTAACAATGTTAATTAGAAATCGCTGGTGGAATAGAAAAAGAGAGGCAAGAGAGTACTTACAGTTCCAAAGTCGAGATGGCCTCACTTCCAATGGGTCTGAAGTTCCAGTTCTTGGCCAACTGCAGGGCATCGTGGAAGTCGGATTCGACGACATGGCGGACGTAGATGCCCGGGAGCGATCTATGGCGAATTCTCTCAAGAGCCATGCTGTTCACCATGGGTACGATGTCATTATAATTATAATGCTTGGCAAGAGTACAGAGACAGGTGAGCAGTTTATCAGAAGGGTAATCATTCCGTAGCCAGTTGAGGACACGCTCAGCCTCAGCAAACCAGTGGTTCAGGATGCAACTCCATTGGCGACTCTTGGGGGAATGCCGTTCGGCCTGAAAAGTTAGTGGTCCCGTAGATAATCCAGGAAGACTCAACGATGAACTTGACGTGACTACTTACGTCAGACTGTATCGTGCAACCGAAGCACATAGCATCCGGCTTGGGAGGCTTCATGACTTCCGTCGGGACGGGATGACGGCATCTGACGCACCAGATTCCCGTAGGGGGCTCGTCCATCTTGTCACTGGTAACTGTAATGTTAGAAGAGTTCTCTGAAATACAAACGGTTGTAACATAAGTGCAACAGGAGCAGAGTATCTAAGTAGGTAGTGTGTGGGTATTATACTTACCAGGTGTCTACCTAATAGTAGACTGATGACAAGATATGCTGGTGATGATGAAGTCCTGTGGAAAGGGGGAAAATTTACTTGGAGAAGTACTGGGGGGAGGGATGCTTATATAGGTAGAAATACAAGTTAGAATTCTTAAGAGGAACTACACCCTTAGCACCCGCCTTACACATTCTGCAGTTACCTAGGTGCCTAATGCGCCTGCCTGCATTTATTTGGTTTGTTTGATAAGAGTACGTGGTACAGAAGTTACTAAACAGATAAAAACAGAGCTGGGAGATTAAAGACGGAGAAAATAGGTGGGAGTACGTTATTTTTCGGAACGGGCCCTTCCCGCGTGTAGTTGAAGGCCGGCCCCACCAAAGTCCGAAAAGACAACGGGATCGGGACGGGTAGGACGGGCCCGAAGCACAGCGTAAAATCCTAAGTGCCTTCCAATTACACATTCTGTCCACCTTCCTTTAATGATTTTTCTCAACTTTCACACCTGCCATACTAGACAAGCAGCTGCTATAATTATTTTGCACATAGTGAATTTGTCTAATAACAGGTAGGTAGAGACTTTAGGTAACTTCCATGAACAGAGCTTGCATTCATTAAATCCCATAGAATAAATTTTACAAACTTGAACGTATATTAAGAGGTACCTAGGTACTCTTGACATTCAATAGTATTTAGTACCTACCTACCTGGTAACTACTTCCCTTAGATTAGGTACTTTTGTCTTTCACTTTTCTTTTTTCTTTTTTTTTTTTTTTTTTTTCCTTTTCGCAACTCCCATTCCCTTATCAATTATTCCGTACATTTGAGGGAAAATGACATTTCATATATCATCTAATACACAACGTAAGCAGCAGCCGGGTCCGACGATATGTATCTTACCTTCAAAGCCCCTTATATACACAGAGTAGATCTTATGATATTCCCCAGCAGATCATCTGAGGTAAGCACGTGTGATTGAAACATAAGCTAGTAGGGCTTACAGATCTGCTACACTAGTCGTCGCAGCGGGTGAGCTAGGCTGATGGAATGACTAGGATCACGTAGTCCGACCCAATCCTGATCTACCTACCCTTGGGGGTAATCCTTGGGCTGGCGAGAAACGAGCTTAACCCGCAATTGAACCCTTGAGAGTGGGTGGTAAGAAACAATTTCGCTCACGCCACCTCCACCATATTCTCTACCCAAAACAGAGTCGTTTATTTGTTTCCTCTTTGTTTGAATACCAGGGTTGTAGCGAATCAGAACACCGCACGGCCTCGTAAAATCTTATATAATGTAACCTGATTGGGTAGGGCCAAGACGCGAAGGAACATTTCTTATAGCCTTGCCGTTGATGATTATTTTATGATTATCATCCCGAGTTGTTGGGTCGGAAACAATTACCTATCTCCTATGCCCTCGCGAAAAGTTTGGGTTGAGATGACTCGATAGGTAGGCATTTCTGCATACAGGGCGCCCGGAAGCGTCTGACCTTAACACTCAAGTACAGACCGACTACCCCGTAGACGGGGAGGAAACTGTGCTTTTTCACTTCTCGTCCTCCCATAGAATGGCATCAGGTACATAATAGGGTATTAAAATGAATAAATTTGGAGCTGCGCTCCTATTGTCGTGGTCGCTTTGGTCGACTGTGGGAGCAGGACTCGATGATGCCACACTTAATACAGATTCGTTCGACAGGAGGGAGCAGGAGAACCGATTAGAAAGAGTACCTACGATATCAGGATGGCCAATAATACGAGATGATGAAAATGGAGAGGATCGAAGAAGACAACACCAACCAGAGTCGCTACCTTCCACGGCGGTGGTTCTTCCCCCGGCCACAACAACTACGTTAGAGAATTCTTGGCTTCAGCATCGCCAGACTAGTGGGAAAGACGATAGCAATAAAGAGAAGGATGATGATGGTGATGGCGATCGCGACGGCGACGGCGACAGGGCCCCCAAGTCTCCAGCTGACGTTGTGAGCAGCATAATATCCAGCAGAGTCTCGACCAGCGTGTCGAGCAGTGTAGCAGCTAGTGTGTCTGCTGCTTTTTCCGTATCGCTTGCGCAAGTTTCGGCATCAGCCTCCAGTGCCATCTCGTCTGCACGCGAGGCAGCGCGTACCGAGGAGGCTCCATCACCTATAACAGTGGCTACTCCGTCAGAGACAACTACCTCGTCCCAAGTAGCTAGCGCTACAAGCGATGGATTGCCAGCAGTATCCGCTACCACAGCGGATATCTCGAATATCGAGGAAAGTGCTATTACGGTACGTATAGAGCCGATCTCTTCTACTGAAGAAGCTTGGCAAAATTATATCATATGCATAGATGTAGCTAACGATAACTCAAGGCCAGCCAAACCAGCGCCTCAACCAGCGTTCCAACTCAGGGCTCATCAATTACACCAGGAGCCATTGCAGGCCTCGTCGTAGGAATCTCAATTGCATCAGCACTACTTTCCGCTATCATCACATATCTCTTCATGCGCCGGCGCGCAAAACAGCAACAGCAAGAACCTCAGGACAGTTTCCTACCCAGCTCTCCACCACCACCCAATTCTAATTCCAGCCTCGGGGGGCACGGCTTCGTCAACCACTCCCACTCCCATTCCCTCTCCAACGACCTCTCCCTGTTCCAGATGATATACACCTCCCCAACCCCCACAAACCACAACCGCGCCACCAACCTCAGCAGCGACTTCATGCCAGACATGAAGCAGCGCTTCACCCCAACCCCGACTCAAGCTCCTGCCCCTTCTTCAGCCACCGCTCAGACCGGAGCTCCGATGTCAACTAAAATAGTAAAAACACTAACGCCCGTAACCGCACCCCCGCCCCCTATAACGCAATACCCGGCCGTGGCGCAAACCACCCAGCAGCCCACGCAGCTCTCCGCGCCTCCCCCCGCGCGACGCACGTCCCGCTTCCGCACGCGCCCGCGCACGCTCTCCGACCCCTCCGTCGACGGCGGCCTGGACCCGGTGTTCCCGGTCTCGCCGCTCAGCTCCGACGGCGACGGGCCGTATAGCAGCCGCACGGACCGGCGGCCGTCGCCGCTGAGCTACGAGGGTGGTGGTAACCGGAACAGCAGCATCATCACGCGGACGACGTCCGCCCGGGTCTCGCTCGCGCGCCAGCAGAGCCTTAACGGCGGGCAGCGGGCGCATCTCGTGCGCGTGGGGAGCGAGCGGAGCGCGGAGAGAGAAGGAGCAGGGGCGTATTTAGTAGCGGGAGAAGGAGGAGGAGGAGGAGGAGGGCAAGGACAGGGACAGGGGGAGGGTTTGACTAGGTTATATTCGTTTACGACGGACAGCGATAACGGCAATTCAACGGGCGGCGGGGACGCGGGACCGCAGCAACAGCAGCAGCAGAGCTATCTGCAGCCGCGGCCGCTGGTCAAGTACGCGCTCTCGAGCAACCCCGGCAGCACGTCTCCGGGCCTGCAGGTGCAGGCGCCGGTGCCGAGGAGACCGGTCGACCCGTATTACTTCGAGAAGGGACCTCGTTACTATTAGCGACTGCGTGACAAGCCACCTACCTGCCTACCTAGGTACCTTAGGTACTTACATGTATTGAGCTAGTTGGTTGTCGGTAATAGGTAATAATATGATAATGGTGGAAAGGGGACCGAAGAAGAGGAGTTTCCAAATTGGCTTTGGCTTTGGCTTTTGGTAGAGAGAAAGAGCGTTCGGGTTATTAGAGAAAAAAAAAAGAACAATTTGATTGGCGTCTAGGAGCTTTGTATACCTCTCATCAACAAGTTTGTTGGCACGTGGGATATATCTCTGTACTTCTACTTTGTAAATACCCTGCAGCGAACCTACGAACCGAGTATATATCTTCTTCTATAACTTTGCCGTGTTCCTTTTAATTAGGGGTTGCAAGTACATTGTGTATAAGTCCGCCCGTAAAAGGGGCTTACGTGCGATTCAATGCCAAACATGTGAAACCGTGTCCTTTAGAAACAAGTATATCTGGTTTAATAGGCACTTTTCATTACCTCAGAACGCAATTTTTATATACAGTTAACGTCATGCCTAGAGCAAGACTCCCTACGGCCAAGCACTTTTGAGGCCGAGAAACCGTCAACCGCCCCGCCTAACCTAACGCCAGCCATGCACACCGACACGCCGTGAAGACAGGTTCTAATACCGAGACATCATCCATGCCACCCTCCTCAACCTTCATACCCGTCAAAACGTGGGCGGTCTTCGCCTAAGGCTAGCGTCATCTGTGAGCTATATCTGTGGATATCTTGTAGACGTAGCAAATGCGCGGACTACGGTGACATCACAGTCGTTATTCATCCACGATAGTGAGGATCAACATGCGCCTAGAGCGCTTATACAGGCAGCTTGAACTTCTTGCCCTTGAGCACCTTGTTGTAGTAGATCCAGAAGAAGTCGCTGTAGAGAACGGTCTGGATAAGGCCGGCGACGATGGCGATCCAGTCAGCCTTGTGGTCGGGCTCGGTGAAGTACCTGTAAATCCAGTTGGGGATGTAGAGGGTGCGGTAGATTCCGAGCGCGAAAAGATAGTGCGTAGTAATGACCTCGGCCTCGCCGGTCCTCTGCAACATGAACAGTTGGGGAAGGATAGCCACGGATTCCAGCCAGATAGAAAACGCCCACATGATCTCCGAAAACGTATACTTATACGGCAGGAGGATCGCGAGGACGGCTGCGCCACCAAGAAGGTATTGAACGCGGAAGGTATCGAGACTCGGATCGATTGTGCGCTTGTACTTGGTGGTCATTAAGTAGATGATGTAGCCCTGGCTGCTGATGAAGAGGATCTTGAAGATGATGTTGTAGATGCTCGATGTGCTGAAGAGATCTGACAACAATCTGTCAGCCTTTGCTCGTTTGCTCGTTTTCTCAGTTGAATTAGTAGCGATCGAACCTACCTAGATACCGAGTAATGTAAACCATAAAATACAAGGCTTGGGACTTGAACGAAATGCCAGACGCGCCCTAAGCAACTAGCTGTTAGACCTGATCCGAAATTATTAAAACCGACAGACGCAACTAACATTGAGCTCAATCATCTTGTGTAAGAGGATACCAATGGACGCTAAATGGGAGAAGTCTCCTAAACATCATTATTAGAATAATCGTTTATAAGAAATACTCAACGGCATTGACACCTACCCAGGACTCGGAAGACGTTTAACGGCATGGTTGGATTTTGAGGGAGCAGAGCTCCGAAGATATTTCAGACAAATTGGGTGTGTGTATTTAAGTCAACGAGCGCGGCTTTGTAAAAATAAAAATAAACATATGATAATTGGACTTGAGCCTATACGATGGACTCAATGGGAGGATTCACAGGCGAGTCCGTGAATAGAAAAGGGCGGCTTGTTTATGTTGACCGGCTGAGGCCAGAAACGACTTAAACTTTGTAAACTTCTCGTTAAGAATGTTTCTTGCCTTTCTTGAAAGGACACAATACACCTGCGACGCGATTGACGTATGATTGGATCCCCTACTAAATTGCCAGTACCTAAGTACCCAGACACCTGTGGCTTTGCTAATAACAGAAATACATATATGTACTAACAAAAATATAAATATCCAAGATTAGAATCCCACTAGCCACGCACTATACATGATGTCACACAGCAGAATTTATTCCTATTGGCTGATATTTTCATTACGTGGAGCCGACTGGGACGGGCACTCGGCATCTACATACTATGTAGTATTTCGTTTGTACCTGATTACCTAAGGTACCTCGCACAAACGGCTATGAACCGGTCCATCGAATCTCTTGGCAACTCGAGGCATCCGACTTCTGACGTACTGACGGATTACAAAGCTTCCGTTACAACAAACGCAATGTAAGTAAAACCATACTTTGTAGAATCTTCGATAGGAATACTTAAAAAGAAAACATTGAAATTCCTCGAAGCCCATTGTAGGTAAGGCGATTTTTCTTTTCTTTTAGTTAATATTTGATTAACTACCTTCTTTTATATGCACGATTCCTTGATCTATCACCGATAGATTCACTCATCACCATCATTATCCTTCTTTCACGATCCACCATAACTACCTAACATAGAATTACCTTCATCTCCGATCCATCATCCTCTATCCAATATCCAATATCAAGCAAATACAGACATGGCGGACCAAGATCAGAAATCGCCAGAATCCGGAGGAATCACTATTAGCCTTACACATCAAGGGAAGCCGCATACCTTTACCATAGACCCAACCGCCACCGTCGCCGACCTCGCCGCCCAGATCCAAGATGAACTGCGCATCCCCGTCAACAACCAGAAACTCATGGTCTCAAAGCTTGGGCTTCTGAAAGCCCCCTTCGCTGAACGTCCCGTCACCGATCTCCAAGACAAGAAGATAACTCTGATTGGCACATCGACCGAAGAAATCGCCTCGCTAGCATCCGCCACCCAGCGCGCCGCAGAACGAGAAGCACACCTAGCCGCCGCGCGGCGCAACCTACCCAAAGCGTACTCGCGGCGGGATCCGCAGCGCGCCCTGGAGGACAGCACGTACACGTTCGCGACGGTGCGCCCGCTGCCCAACCTCCCGCACCCGGAGCGCTCGCTCGCGTTCCTCGAGCGGCTGAAGAACGACGCGGGGATCCGGGCGGCGATGCGCAAGCACAAGTTCAGCGTGGGCCTGCTGACGGAGATGGACCCGCTGTCGTACACGGAGGCCTCGCACGAGGGCACCACGCGCATCCTGGGCCTGAACCGCAACGGCGGCGAGGTCATCGAGCTGCGCCTGCGCACGGACGCGTACGACGGGTACCGCGACTACAAGACCATTAGAAACACCCTGTGCCACGAGCTCGCGCACAATGTCCATCATAACCACGACCGCGCGTTCTGGGACCTGACGCACCAGATCGAGAGGGAGGTTGCGCGCGCGGATTGGACGCACGGCGGGAGAAGCGTAGGTAGCCAGGAGTTTTATGAGCCGGAGCCTTCCGAGGAGATAGCGTATGACCACGGCGGGTGGACTGGTGGGGAGTACGTTCTAGGAGGGGGCGGAGGAGGAGGAAGCAGTGCTGCAGCAGCGGGGCACGGCGCGCTGAGTAGACGTGAGGTCATCGCTAAGGCAGCGGAGGAACGTATGAAGAAGCAGAAACAAGCAGAGGAAGAGGCAAAAGGAAATCGATGATGTGCCGAGAGATGAAACGGATATATGATTCTACTAAGCACTTAGCATTTTCCTTGAACTAGGCAATCGATCTAGGTAGGGGAGGCTTCTATTTATTGCATGGCTATGGCGTTCAGGTACGATACACTATGCTTGGGTTATCTTATAAGCAGGGGGTTTAAGCATTTAGTCTACGAATTATGAATCTCAATAATAATGTCATGAATATTTTTAAGGGGCCGTGGGATGCTTTCGCACGTGGTATAACTTCCGTCTTGGAACTACCCCTGAAACTAAGATGAGCTCAGCAAGGTGTAAAGTGAGTCACTCCCAGAACAAGCATGAAGTTTACCAACATACTTCCTTGAAACAGAATACCCGTTCTTATTTAGGTAACCTCGGGGAATCTCATCAAGTCCCATCTCATATGCCAAACTATATTTACCCCTATTCTACTTGTATATAACAAAGAGCTCACTTAGATATTTATAGACTCTCCTTTACTCGTAAACCAACTCGGCCTAGTTCTTTCTAAGGTCTAAATTTGGGAGAAAATGTGAACATACCTACCTAAAGCAATAGCTTTATTCTTCCTCACATAACAACATATCCTTATTGAGCGCCCTTTACAACCGTCTTCTCCACAACTACCACAACGGCCTTTCCGTCTTGCTGCTGTTTCTGCTTCGTAACCGCCTTGGCATCTTTCTCCTTCTCCTTTCCCTTTCCCTTCTCGCTCGACAACGGCGCCGGTTTCTTAACCCACTCCTTGAGCTCCGGCACCCAGCGGTGTCTATCAGCGATACGATGTCAGCAAGTCTACTCCAACTCCTCCCATTTCACCTCTTATCTTAACCGGGCAAGTAAACCACCGCCAGCAGAAACCAAGGTGCAACAAATGAACATTCGGAAAATTTCACTTACCCAGCCCACTCGGTATTCACGAGGCTCTTAGCGCCGTACTCGTCGGTGAGGATCTTGTCGAAGGCGAAGGGGACGAGGGCGGGGACGCCCTCGAACTCGGTGCGCCGCACGGGGTAGATCTCGCGCGTGCGGTACCGGTGCGCGTTCTTGCAGCTCCATACCCCGGGGGCCCCCGCCGCGTCCCGCTCCGCGAGCCCCGTGATGTCGACGAACAAGCCCGTGCCCACGTCGATCCACCGCGCGTCGATCACGTTCGCCCCGTTGCCCCGCGTCAGGTCCGTGTGGTGCGGGTTCACGTCCAGCAGGTATGTTTTGTTGATGTATGTGTATGGCGTGTCTTCGGTCTCGCTGTCGATTTCGCTCCCACCACCAATTTCGCTGCCACTTTCGCCATCACCGCTCCCAGGTATAATCCTCTCCTCCCTGCCCCCTCCCTCTCCACCACCACCCCCCCCCTTCCCGTCCCCCTCCTGCCTCCGCGCCACAACAAACCGATAATCGTGCAGCGTGCGATTGAAGTGTCTGCCGAGGTACGTGAGCGTAGCGGTCGGCATCTGGACGTCGAGGTCGTAGTCCCAGGGCATGACGCGGCCGTTCCACCACCAGCCGAGCAGGGTGCCGTGGGCGAGCCAGGTGTCGACGCCGAGCTCCCGCGTCGTCGCCAGCCACGCCCGGATCAGCCGCCGCAGCGCCGCCCCGTGCTCCCCGTACCCCACCTCCCCCCGGAAGAACCGCGCGTCGTAGTGCCCCAGCTCCATCGTGCCCCCCGCCTCGTGGAAGTACTTGGGGTAGTGCTGGTGCTGGTTGTCGTTGGACTTGAATTTGGACTGGGAGTGGGGTTGGGGTTGGGTTGATTTGCTGCTGGCGAGTTTCTTGGGCTTGGCCGGGAGAGAGGATGATGATGATGATGATGATGCGGTGAGGGAGAATAGGAGGATCGCGATTAGGAGGTGCATTTTCTTTCTTTCTTTCTTTTTTTTTTCGGGAGAGCTTGAGGACATTCCCTGGTGGCCTTGGATATTCTATGGCGAGTTCATTGAGAATAATCGGCGGCGACGGGACACCACCGTTTTTCTGAGCATCACTTAGGCCCCTAGAAAGTCGTATTAAAGGTGGTGGCGGCGACTAAGTGTAGCTGTATCTCTCATCTTAAGCCAAAAATGTCCGTCGTATTGCGTATTTGAGTGGCATATTATAGTTATTTTTAACCGCTTGACTACGGACATACGAGATTGGAGATTCCCACCGCACCCTCAGCAACAGACGCAGCCTCGCTTTCTTGGGTGTGCGGATTTAATAATATGTGTGGATGCTCTGAAACTAACTATAAGTGTATATGGTGGCCTACCTATCGCTGAGTTCCCCTACACGGATGGGAGTGGGTGACTCTTCTCTCGGATGCCGTAGGGGTCATTACAAACATGTTCTTGCTATACATATTACATATAAAATAGCTTCAGCTTGAGTGACGTTGAAGAAAAATCTCATGATATAGTAGGTATTTTTTTTTTCTAATTCCCATGTAATAGGAACCCATGTTTTCTGCTATATATCACGCAAGAGTGTATGTAAGAAACAAGATTTTTACAGTAGAGTTTACGCGACACACGGGTGTCGAATCGCACTGAATTATCTTCGACTAAGATAGAAATAAACCGCATGGACTTGTTCACGATATAAGAACCATGATTTACAATATGATATTTCTACAATATGACATTTCTATCATAATGTAAATATTGTCTTTTACTTCTGAATGCCACACTATATGTTAAGGATATGCCGTGTTATTTTTGCCCCTGAAGCATCGCGCGCAACCCCTGACTCCGGTGTTTCAAACACTGACTTAGTGCTGAGTTTATACGGCCATCAAACCAAATTTTGGAACACCCTCCAGATGATCTTTGGATGTTATACGGTAGGAAAGTCGCTACAACAATGCGATTATTGATACTCCATAATGCAACACACCTCAGAGACACGGGGCTTTGTGGAACACAACTGCAATTGATAATCGACAGAACATGGCGAAAATACCGAACCAAATTATCTATATCTACATCCTTTATAAATACAAAGCTAAGAGAAATAGTCTATGCTTTCTATAAGTGCATTAAATGTTGCGGCTTGGCCCCTAAACCCAACAATATAGTTTAGGTGTAGTCGAAGGAAGCCAAATTTTTTAACGTTCGTTAGAGTGATATCTACGGACATGAGATTCGGTACTAAGGAGCAAGCAATAACCAGCTCTATTCGTGGGGATATTGTCCTCTACCTAACAGTAAACTCCTAACTACGCATAGTCCTTTTTTTCATGGATTGATTATGGCTAATAAGCAAAGACTACAATAACCTCTTCTGTGACGTAGAGGCACTACCCTCGCGGCCGGCCGGATATCTTCATATTACCTGCTATCTGTACTAGATGCATTACGTAGAACGAGCTAGGTACCCCATGAGCCAATTAGTTGTTGATTTCAAGAAAATATCAGATACCTAGCGACAACGTGTAGCTACCTAGGACTAGATCAACATGCCACGAGCCAAGCCCTTAACGGCCACGGTATTAATAAGTCCATAAGGTTTTCATATCAACGCCCGCTCATTCCGTCCACCATAATAGTCATCAACGTCTCCGAGTCCGCGTCTCCGGCACGGACTCGAAGTCGTCCGAAATTTCGTCGTCACTAATCTCCAACGGCTCCTGCTGCGTCGCCTTCTGCGAGAAGTTTAATTTCGTCTGCCGCGTCTTCGGCGCAGCTTTGGACGTAGTGCTAGTAGATGCGGCTCTCGATGTCTGCGATGACCTGGTAGACGCCGCCCTTGACGTCGTAGCTCTCGCTGTAGTACGTTTAGGGGGTGGGGGCGGGTCGAAGTCATCGTCATCCATCACGACGTCTTCCTCTTCTTCGTCTGATTGCTCGAATACTTGTGCTTTGCGGCCTCGGCCTCTGGTGGGTGCTTTCTTAGCTGGTGTTGGCTTTGGTTTAGCTGCTGCCGGTTTACCCCTTCCCCTTGCTTTTGGTGCTGGAGCTGGTGGCTCGGCATCTTCCATATCTTCGTCCTCGTCTTCTACAACAGGCGCTGCTTTTCGTCCGCGGCCTTTCGGTTGAACTGCTTGGGACTTCGTCTCGCTGACGGTAGTCCCGTGGTCAATCGCCTCGGGTTGGTCCTCCCAGTGGCCGTCGAGATCAGAGTCCCACAAGTCCGGCTTCGGCTTATACTTACGTCGGCTAGCCTGTCTCAGGTTTCCAGCATTAAACTGATGTTCGAGGCTTTGCTTAATATTTCCCATCGCAGCGAGCACGTTTTCGGGATCGGCTTCGTCTCCCTCGAGTAGTAGCATCTGTCTCACTTGCTCCGAGAGGGACTCGCTGACAAACGACTCCATGGCGTGCTTATCGTCCTTGTCGACGAACTGGTTGACCGCATCGCCAAATGGTGCCTGAGGAAGGATTTTCAGGGATTGTGCCTGGGCGGACAAGAATTCTTCAACTAGCTTGCCGACTTTAATATTTTCTATTTCGCCTAGCGCTTCTAGTAGCTCTTCTGACATTTCCGTGTCCTTTGCAGTTCTCCCTACTATGTATTAGTGATGTTTATAATAGCAAAACCAATAATCCACTTACTCTGTGCCGTCTTTTTGCGATAGAAATATACAACGTCGTTTGTATTTGCTACCTTGCCCTGAAATCGGTTGGAAAACCTTTGTGGGTTTTCAATATCGTAATGCCCCCCTTCCGGAGCAGTATATTCTACCTTTAGGCGAATTAGGGGAAGAGGCCGTTCGCCATCGAGAGAGTCGCCCTCTTGAATAGATTCCCACTCGGCATTAGCTTCTTCAATCATCTCCTCGACTACATCCATCAATTTCCGTGTAAGTTCCTGGCGGTTTTCTTTCTTCTTATCTAGTCCTTTAAATCTCTTGTCATTTGCTAAGATGATCTCGGTGGTCATAAAAGGGCGAACTGATTTCAATCGATGCTTCTCTACTTTGAAGTCTTTCCCTGTAATGCTGACCACGGCAACGTGTTTGGCTACGGCTTCTCCTGGAACTAATGACGTGGCTACAGAGGAGCCCGGTTGCATCACATGGAAGCCGGTTTCTGGATTGTGCGAAGGATCGATTAAACATTCGTGCTCATGACCCCAAACGACCAGATCTAACCATTCAGGTAACATGTTCTCAGGTAGATAACCAGTGGCTGTGTGAGCATGATGGTTCTGATGTACGGCAAGTACGTTGAACCAATCGCTCGATTGCTGATTTGGTCTAAACCATTTGACGTTGTGATCACGGAACGTACGAAACATACGTTCATCTCGCACGTTACTTAATCCGTAGAGTGCCAGTTTAGTCATTCCCTTCTGAAGCAGAACCGGCTTAGCTTCGATGTCATCTGCTCGAGGCACACGCCCGAAATAGTTGACAAGCCCGGCTACTTGGAGCAGATCCAGGGAGCAAAAGTTACCCTCGCCGCTAGGATCGTCATGGTTTCCGTGAATAGAAAAGACGGGTATGGAGATATTTATATCTGGATCTTCATAGTTGACATGTCCAAAGGCACCCTGGAAGACCTCGTTGGCATCGCTCAGGAACTGTATCTCACAAGGTTTGTTGCCAAGACAATTCTTCCTTAACGATCGCATAACCTGGAACATAGCCTTTCTAGACGGCTTGTTATCGTGGAACAAGTCGCCGGCTAGGAGCACCATATCAACCTGGATGGTAAGTGACTATAAGTAGAGCTTGGATACGTCACAGTCGCTTACATCTTCCTTCCGGGCTAAATTCATGATTTCGTCGAATGATTTCCAGCTATCATCGCCACGGATCGGATCTCGTTCCTCGTAGCCCACATGGTTATCAGTTGCGACAAGAATGCGGATAGTATCCGGATCTGTATTCGGTTAGGTACCTAATATAATTCACTTATACCCGAAATTGTTAACGAGTGCCGGGTGTGGAAACTTACCGGTGAATTGTGATTGTGGCATAGTTACCTTAGGTACGTTATTAACGTTATTGAAGATGACTTAGAAGCTGACAAATACGAATGTGAATACGAAATTAACTAGCAGTGCCATCTAAATGATTAGAAGGCTAGTTTCATCAAACGTCATTTCATTTGTTTAAGTTAGGTAATTTCTCAATGCCTTAATATCCGCGGGTTTGAAAGATGATAAGTTTAAGTGCTTTAGGTAAGAAGAATATTGAAACGAACTGGAAGACGCGCCTCGCGTTTGCCCCGCTGACTCGTTATCACGTGCTTGGAGTATGTAATTGCTATCTGAAGCAAAGTACGAGTTATAACTTATAATCACTTTGTAATCATATGTTTCATAGGAAATTAATAGGAAATACCAATATACATATATACCTAGGTACCTATATATATGAGTATAAATCATAGCATCTTGAGATTCCAAGTAATAGTAAAAATATCTCTATATCCCAAGTCTTCATATACTACACCTGTATCTTGCTAATCTCCCGAATCCGCATACATATTGTACAAACTGCATGTTATTCTTCGCTAGCATCATTCTACCATAAGAAGCCGAAGCTGTGTTTCTAAAGCTTTCGAGTAATGCTAATGAATACCACAAGTCCAAAAAATGTGCGCTGATGCAAAAAGAGCAAAAGGTATCCTTCCAAAACAGAAAAAAGGTTCCCATCCAGGTCCAAAACAAAAACATCACCCCTCTTAAAAACGTATTCGAATGCATACCCGAGGAGAAAACGCCTGTCCGAGAACTGAATCGAAACAAGAGACCCAAACCTGAGCCCGATGGATAAGACGTAACAATGATGTAAAACCCACGTTTCACATATCTGATGACGAATGTAACCCCCAAATAGCTGTTATCTCACACTTCATGCAGCTGCCGACGAAGCAACAGAATCCTCTCTGTTTATCTTCTCAGCTACCTCTTCCCACCATACCCCATGGGCTTCTCGATCTACAACCCCTACTTTAACAATCTCATCGACGATCTCTCGCACTTTCTCCACAAATTCAGGCAGTCCCAGGCTTGCGAGTTTCTCCCCGGCTGTACTGGTGGCCTTGACTTTTTCGCTGGCAGAACCGGCTTGTAACCTAGCCAGGATGTGACTCCTGATTCGAGTTAGAAGCAATTTTAGTACCGGTTCTCTGGGGTCCGCGTTGTCGCGTTTTGCGTCCATGCTAGCCGCGAGGACTTTGGTTACAAGGGCTTGTAAGTGTGTCTTGGTAGCTGTTGGCATAGATCGCCCAGCCTCGAGTGCCGCCATAATGCCGTGGGTAGCCGTAGATTGCGGAAGTGGCTTTGAATCGTCATCTAAAGACTCAAGGACAGTTAGGATGCGGCCAGCTTCCGTCCTCCAAGGAGCTCGGACATCGCGCTTGAGCATATTCTTGCACTGCAGGAGAATGGCACCTGTTGTGACAATGCGCATCGTCTGACGGCCTATACGGGCACGGCGTTTTACGTCGAGGGCGAGCGGCTCTGGTACAGTCTCATCTGATGGTGAGGGTTGCGTAAATTCGTCTAATAGCATCTGCCAATAGATCTTGTCCGGAGTGGGCCGCGAGCGTGGGTGGTTGATTCCCTCGGGGTCACGGCGCGAGGCTTCCGCATGTACCTTATTGCGCGCATTTCGCCAAGAAGTCTCCGCGCGATGAAGCGTAATCGTGCCATTGTCCAGTTCTTCGGCAAATCTTTTAGTTTCATACGCAGAAGCATGCTCTACAAGGCATGGTGCCGCAACTTGCAACATGTAGTTGGCGTAATCATAAAGCATAGTGTCGATAAATGAAAGGAGTGCCTCAAGGCGGTCAACGACGTCTCCTTGGCTAAGTTTATTCTGGACTAGATCCTTTACCTCGTCGTCACGAACCGGGGCGCAGAGCTTGGGGAGAAGAGACCCCATAGATGAGAAAAACCGCTCATACGAAAAGCTGCCGGCTAGGAATTGTTGTTGTGAGACCTCGGTGTCGAGAATTTCGCCGATAAATGTGTGCATGGGTGAACCAGGTTTGACCAGATGCTGTAGTCTATCTCTGATGTAATTGGCCATAATCATAAGATAATGAAACTCTTTCTCCTCGTCTCTTGGGCCGGTTTTTAGATCCTGGAACAGGGGATCCATGCGAAGCTTATGCTGCTCCTGAAAATGTTGATATTCGATACGGTACTCCCGGTTGATGGCCAACTCGTGAACAATTACCCGATTATCAGGGAGAATCGGGGGATAGCTCGGCTGACTTATATTAAATTTCAGCTCCTTCTCCTGGAGAGGAGAAGGCGGCGGTGTTAAAGTCTGCAACTGCGAAGAAACAACATGATCGGCCGAGGCGTTGCCTGCGATTGACTTGCCATCGCTGAGGGTGTGTTCGGTGGCTCGTGGTTTCATATCGCCTGCAGGCCTCTTCGCAGCCCTGGCCTTTCTCGCTTGCTTGACAGCATCGAAAATCATTTTCTTGCCTCGCTCAGGACCAGCTAGCCTCTTTATTCGGACCATCAGCATCAGTTGATTGTCCTTGATACTCTGTCGATAAGACTCGGCAACAGCCTCCTCGGTGCGATCTTTAACAGTCTCTAGTATGGCATCGAGTTCCACGAATTGCAGGATCATGACTTCGACCAGCGCATTTGAATCACGGGCCTTCCATGCTATGAAGGCATTGTGGAATGTCGCGTACGATTCCGGTAGAGCTGCCTGAAACGCCGGAGGAACTGTATAATTATTCATCGATGTCAGACGAGAAAGGATAGTCTCGAAGGAGATCAACAAATCTCGTGCCTTGCCGACGAGATCCTGTAACTGCGGATTAGCTAGATCATCATGAGGAATGGGTTGCCCTTGAGAAGATCCAACCTGCTCCTGCTCTCCCCTATGATCCTTATTGCTAAGGACCTGGGTGGGATGGCCCAAGATTAGGAAAGCGCTCAGGAACGTGCGAACAGCGGTCATCTCATCCACTGAGCCAGGTTCGCCCTCCTGCAAGCCGCAAATGCGCAAGACTCTTGACGTGAGCAAGAGGACCTTCTCCTGAGCCAGTAGTTCCGTCACCTGCTCAAACGAGGTATCCCTGACACTATCAATGTTTAAGCCGAGCTCGGAGAACTGGCGTACCGCTATCCTTCTCATCACTCCTCTCCACCACCATTGGATTTTGGACACCGCTACATCCTCGCTCATGGGCACAACATCACTTATGCTTGAGGATTCTTGTTCCTCCTCTGGCAAGCTACTCGTATCAGATCTCTTCGCCATTATGCTCTGACCTCTAGATCGTTTCGAGGTATGACGGCTGCGTAATTCTTCCCTTCTCCTCTCCGCCTCGGCCAACCGCTCCTCCATCTGGGACCTGAGCTTACGTAGCTCTTGCTCTCTCTTTTCTTTCATGCTTTCGGCCACCGCTTTGGCCCGTTTTACTTCTTCAGCGCACGCAGCGACAATTTCGGCTAGGTTCTTCTCTCTAGCCTGAGCAGCGGCCAACGCACGCTCTTCCATGTTGGAGATCTTTTGCTGAGCAGCCTTTGCCATAGCCGCTCTCAAGCGTACCTTCTCGGCATGCGCTGCCCTATCAGCCAGACGGGCTTTACGATCCTCGAGTATCGAGGCACGACGCATCTGCTGAGCAATGTATTTGCTCTGTGGGCCGCCATGGTGGCTGAAACCATGAGAGGACCGCGAATGCGCAGACGATATGGAGTTGCGGCGTGATGAGGCGGCTGACTCTTTTCGACGATTCTGACTAGGTCGATAAAACCGAGCAGCTATGTGAGGAGGAGGGGTGTATATCCTGACTGCCTCCTCGTCTGTTGTCAAAGTCATATCTAGATCGGAGTCTATAGATGTCGGGTCTGGAGTGCCTATTGATTCCTCAATATTTCGAGAGGGGTCGGTCAAGTCTACGGAAGCGCGACGCATTGTGAGGATGAATATGTTGGATTATATGAGGGGCGTTTTAAACGCGCTTATCCAGCGTAAGTCCAGGGTCAACTTTGGATGCACGTAAGAAATGAGAGGGGGTGCGGCACGACAAGAATGACGAAAAAATCAGTTGACTCTGCAGGCCGTCTGCAGTACCAGTTGGGTACTTTATGGGTCGTAATTTGTTATTGTATAATTCGTGAAAAGCAATGGAATCGCAATTCTATGCTCGTTGTCACTGTTCGTTTGGGTGCGGTCTTCACCAACCACAAGCCACCAACGTAGTAACGTAGCTAACGTTAAAGTGGAAACGTATGGGACTTTGAAATAATGAGCGGCCGCCACAAGAACCGTAGGAAGGGGAAAAAATACAAGTTTGGAAGAAGAAGAAACCAACAGAAAATGGAAGAGATATGAAGAATACAATAGTAAACGAGTCGCAACGATGGCGAACAATTGCAGGATTTGGTACTGCAAGATTTCCCGGATTGGACGGAATGGGAAGAAGAATATAAGTTAAAAACGCAACCCGAAGAATGGAAGAAGATTGGCGTAAAGTTGTAGTTAATAACTTGGAAAACTTCGGGCTGGCCAGGCTGGAAGCTTTAGGTAGAACATGGGACATGGAACCTGGTACATGGTACTTCGCGGTACAAAATCCCAAATTCAATTATGACAGATGACGGAAGGATTGCAGCAACTGAAGGGGGGGACAGCCGCAGCAATCCCCGGTTTCAGCATTGAAGTCCACCTAAATGAAACGGCGAAACGGCGAAACATGCAAGAGCGCGTAAGAGATACGACACATTCGGTTAGGAGAATAAATCCCCTTGCATCTCTGCCTAACCTCTCTCGTATCTTGCATAAATACCTGTGTAAGCGCCCCAGTCTGCCAGTCTGCCAGTCTACCAGTGCTGTAAGTGCCTTTTAGTAAGCGGGGCACCAGTACGTTCTTTCCGTTTCCACCGCTCCGCTTCCGTTTTCTCATCAAAAAGGTAAAAAGTTGGGGTCACTACCTCTGTGTACCACATCTTCATCTGCACATCTGCACTGCACATGCATACCTAATCTGCCAATCTGCCAATCTGCCAGCCTAAGGTAATCAATCTACTTACTAGTAACCCCCCATAATTTTACCAAGTTAGCGTTGATTCCAGGTTTTGAAGGGTCGCAGGGTCGTTATCAATGCTTGATATTAGGTACATCGTAATGTTTTAAGGCTTCAGTGCGCTAAAGATAGCATCACGCTGATCAGATCTACCTTACATCTAGATATTTCATCTGACGTTTTGCTGCCGCCTTAAATTATCAGGGGACTAGCAAAGTAATGCGCGCTATGACGCGTCGGATATCCAGACCCTGAACCGCATCAGGAAACTCAGCCGAACTCTGGAAACCGTCACACTTACCACCTGATGTACGGCGTGACCCTAGCTCATGAGGCTCAACGATAGCGAGTATCCTCACGATCCTACAGTACTATACGCTAGATATGATATATGTGATATTATACCAAACCGTGCCATTAGCGTATAATTTAAATACCAACGACGTTCTCAATAGGGACCAAACATTTAATCGGGATAGAATAACTAGCTATTTGCATCAATAAGTATCTTGCGCGGTAAGAGACCCTAGAATCTAAACACTACGCTTTGGGTTCATCTATGCTTTGTTCTACACGTGTCTAGGTACCTAATGCAATCAAAGATCTCTCCTGCAAGCAGTATGCTAGCAATCGCTAGATATGTCGCTTGTAAAGAAGTGCCCCTTTGTTCACATGTTGCCTAGACCTGTTTGGCGTAATCACGACAAACACCCAGTGATCCGATCCCTACGCCCAACTAAGTGGTATTGGGCCAAATTGCTATGGAAATAAGCATAAAACTTTTACATTATAAGTTTCAATCAAGATGGCGTATCAGCAAAGTCAGACAGATTCCGAAGAGCCTAGGTTTGGTTATAAGCTTCGTAGCGTCAAGGTGACGTATCGAGCGCAGAATTGGCATTTTCACGATAGCAAGGAAGGGATGCTGGAGTATGGATGTCCGTGCAGAAGAGGCGGCGTTAATGGCGACCAACGCCCCATGTTTTACATACTATTTAGAATGCTCTCTAACAGCTTCACAACAAATGGTTGGGGAACAAGGGGAATCCAGCCGCGAGGAGAGCCGCAGTGACTAAGAAGTCCCTGAGCCGCCGTCCAGGAGGTGGCGACTGGAAAACGAATCCGAACAGATGCGAGAGAAATTAAAAGCACACGGGTAGAGGATCTAGAGAAGGGGTGGTGATATTGAGCGCTGGAAACATACTGTACAAGCAGTAACTAGCCCGAGTAAGAAAGAAAGGGGAAAATTTGACCATGCATTTGTTGAGGATTGAGACATCGATCGCAAGGACAACCTCCTTCTCGAGTTTATGCAACTTGGCGACCTTGCCCACGTTATTACTAAAATAATCCGATTGGATAATTTATCCCCTGACCACGTTATCTGATCATTCTGGTCTCCGTGTTTTGCAAAGTGCCGCCTAATAGGGTTCTTAGTGGTCACAACCTGCATCGCCATAGGGTCAGAAATTCAAACTTGGAAATACCATATATCCTATTGTTTCGTCGTGTGGGGTAAGTGATGAACTTCGACTTTTTCCTGTCGTCTGCCTAGATTCGTAATATACCTGATAGTCATACCAGGTGTGAAACGAACGTACTCTTACGGGTACCTACCCTCTACGAAAATTCTACCTTGGGTACCGTAGAAGGGCGCAAGATCTTACGAACGAAGCTCAAATTTACGATCTAGCACGAAGAAAAGAAGCTGTTGAAGACGTTGTCGTTGGGTGAACCTTGGGGAGAGATCCTTTCGAAGAAGTCCCTACCACTAGACACAGATGGGCTTGTAAGCGTATGGTGCATATCTGTCATGTCGCAGAGCATGAGGTAGGGAAACAACTTCGTCGTTCCGCAAGGAACTCCAACTGCGATAGCTTTGAAGTCAAAGCTATATACAAACAGTTCCTTTGTTCCCAAGGAGTCTCAAGCGAGACTCCTTACAATTTCGACATTGATCCCAGAAACAATGAGTGGCGAAAACTCCTTCGGTAGTAAGATACAACCTACGAATGACTGACAATCTCGCAATATTCATAGGTCCTCCGGACTTCGGTGCTGCTGATGGCAGATTACAGGTTGGCCTCTAGGTTAAAGGTAAGTTACCTCAATGGAACATATCGACTTTTTGAGTCTACTCGCACTGTAAGGCCCAACGAGAGGAGCTCTTATTACCCAGAGAGGCGCCGGTATGGCAACAAAGAATGCTTCGCCCCTGAGTAATCCGGTGTAGAATGGAAGCATGTTGGACCTATGGATCCTTATGGTTGAGAGCTTTCCGAGCAGCAGGTTGCTAGTAACTACACGGTAGCAAGGGACGCGTGGGGGATAGCATGGGCAACACTCTCCCATAGAAGGGGAAATCCTTTGGAGACTACATTAATATCTATACAGCAGTCTGTGGCAGTTCGTGACAAGACACCAAGACCCAATAGCAACTCAAAGACAGCCAGGACCCTAAACTGAGCCGCTACATTATTGTCTGGTGTTATGGGTTGGCAAAAACTATGACTATAGACAGAGAAATTCAAGAAACGATCGCGCAAATAGATAAGAAACTATGCTAGAGCCCGTCCGTCCCTACTAGGCTTGGCGACCCAGTCAGAGAGAGGCACGAGGAAGGTATTTCTCGACGAAGATGATGACGAAGTCTAGGGTTAGGCATAGAGAATCTTCTGCGAGGCTGCCCAGTATGATTATGATTTTGCTGATGATTATCTCGGGATGAATCTTCTCTGGGTATTTTATTACTAGATTTACTGAGTCGCCTCCACCGTAGTCAATGGAGGAAAACCAGGGCCAGGGCAACGAGGGAGGTGATGTGATAGATATTGAGGGATAGATGGAACAAGTGGCTGAGGGTACACAGACTGCCCGGCTGTTAGATCTGAGTACATTTAAACAAAGCACAGAGCGTAGATTATGTTTTTCTTTCATTCTAATTTCCTGTTGTTTAGGTATTTATTGGTTTAGCCTTTTAAAGCTGCCACTCATAAAAATGAAGACTACACTTAAAGCGCGCTAATCATAGGCATATGTGCGAGTCGTAAATGAGAGGACTGTCGTGAGGCTCTGCATAACTACGTCAATCTACATGTACATAAACTGCCAATCCATAGACAGGATTTTGCGGAACTCCAGAGTCTCATCATATTGGATTAGAAGCCGAGGTACTGCTGTTCTGTTACATGACCCAACTGTCTTCGTCGTACAACCACGTGTGGCAGCAGAGAAGAATATACGACTCAGCATTATGTGGGAATGCCTACGAAACAATGGCGAAATAATTAGATCTAGGAGCCGGCTGTTCCTGAATTAGTTTGCTTTGTAAGAAGTCAAAAGGTTCGACGTCTTCTTCGAGTGAAGATACGTCAAGAGGGCACGTTGTTGAATGATTGGCCCAGAAAGGATCTTGAAGCCTGCAAAGTCCACGAATAACCATGAGGTCGAGACCCAGATTTTTTTGCCTGTAAGCTTAACGAGATGGAATATGGTTCCGTGCTTGATTCAATTCTGTCTACGATCGACGAATTTGTTTAACGACCCGTTCCGTTGATACTTAGGACTTCTCGGATGCTTTGCCGTAATAAGTACAAGCCATGTGTGCCCAAGGGAAGTAAGCCACCTTACCTTACTGATGTGATACATAATCAGCGTAGATATGCAGACAGTCATGATGACCCCAAGGCTCCATGCATCTTAAAAGCAATAGTTTGAAGTCTCCCCAAAGATGAGCTCTATACCAACGATGCAAACGGAGACGATGCACGTCGGATGAACAACGTGGCAGCCCATGGTAAAATCAAACGTAGCATGACTCAAAAGTGCCAACCTAACACGAGTAGCACAAGAGCTATCGTGAAGCATTATCCCTCATAGCCCTCATAGCCCTCATATCCCTCATATCCCTCATACAGAAGTCTGATATAGCCTGTAAGGAGTGACAGAGTAACAACGTGTTTTGAATTAGGGAATAGCCGAAGTTAACGACAGCAACGACGACAATAATAACAATAGTAATATCAACTACCTAGACAACACGTCAGAGCGAAAGTCCAAGCTATAATCTAAAGAATTGCCTGACCTTCGGCTCCCATTGAAGCGGTCAGCAAGCCCAAAAGGCCGGGAAGATCGAAGTTTTCTAGATTGCATCATGCCTTTTTTTCATCACGATGAAGGTCTGCTTCTTGGGCGCCAAGCAGCCAACCCATAGCTCCATAGAACCTTGAAGCTACCTAGGTATTGATTGGACATCTCGATCTATTAAGTCTTGGTGCTATCAATGGTTATTTTGCTGGTCCAATAGTTGCGAGGCGTAATGGTCCTGATAGTAGAAAAAGAGCAATTCCTAATGCAGGGAGGTCGTATCTAGCGGAAGATGAGCTCGATAGGATCTGAGAAAAGTCGATCCACGGCTCTTGGGAACTCTTGGAGAGCAGAATGGTTTGACCGGCTGGTTTTGGCTGGCTTTTGGCGGTGCTTAGGTTTGGATTTGGCGTATTCCGAAGGTCACTGGTTTGGATATTGGTAGCACGTGGGTGCTTTTAGCGTTTGGATCGTCATTGATATATAGATGTACTATGTAGTAGTATAGGTAGGTAGTTATAAAAAGGAGGCGTATGGGTTTAATGCTTTGCTTCTCAATGGAGGTCTTTTTTAGGTATTAGGTACCTCTATAGGTACTTAGCGGATACTTGTAGACGTGAAAGCCAATTACCCGAAAAGCCCTTGAATGCTGTAGCAATGTTATGCTGAATTCTGGGTTACTGCGTAAAATAGGTACATCATATACTGAGAAGATAGGTACTGTTTAGGTATCGGAAGCGTTGGACGCACCACATACGTGTAATTTAGGTACTGGAATCCGGGGGACCCCTCCCTAAAAAAGTTACCCGGCTTTGGGCATTTTGGGGGGGCAGGTACGGTTAATCGGCTGGTACGTTGGTACGGTGGAGGGCTCCATTTTCTCCACTTTGACCGAAACCGCCACCAGAATTAAACTTGTAGCTTTCTAAGGCTTTTGTATCTAAGCTTGTACCTTTTCATCATAATTCAACTTTCAATATCACTTCAATCCCGAATACCACCCGCTCTGTCGCATCTATCTCCTGCGAATCATTCTTCCCACACTGCCATGGTATTCGCCAGATGTTTACCTCATGTCCAGTCCGCCTCGTAAGCCCGAAAATGCCGCAACTGCCGCACCGGTGAGCCCCCAAGGTGTGGCCTCTGGGAGTCCCAATGCCGCCAATGATACCGCCAATGATGCCGCTACCAGTTGGACAGCGACTGTCAGCCCATCCTCCTCTTCCGTCGCTGTGACTGGCTCGACCTCCGTATCTGACCATGCACGGCCCGCTGCAAGTATTTCGCCTGCCGTACCAGCACCAGCAACAGCAACAGCACCAGCAACAGCACCAGCAACAGCATCCGTACCAGCACCCCCCGGCTCCCATGTGCCATCCGCATCCACCCTTTCCTCATCCCTCGCTATCAACCATGTCGACCAAAGTAATAATAAGTCGCGACCTCCCACAGTCCTCCAGAGATCTAATGGCCCGTCCTTACTCTCCCAAGCCCTGGCTTCTGCTCGCGGAATTCCCCCTTCACACGCTTCCCAACCCCATATAGAACAACGGCGTCCCGAGCAGAAGCCTACACATTCTAATATACCGAACCGGCCTAGTCCCCCGAGAACCCAATCTGATACTCCTGTCGGTCAATCCCTAGTCGCTCCGCAAGATGACCATCATGAACGGAACGAACATGGTTCTCTAACACCGATTGGCCAAACGGGGCTTGCTGAGGCCTCCAGAGTAACATCCACGCCGCCATTACCCTCTACTACCCATCTAGACGGACAAGCTGTAACACCTTCACCTATCGCCATGCCCGGAACTATTAGCTCAACCACGACGCTCATAGGGAACAGGGATTGGGATTTGGGCATCGGCAGAGGGCGCTCATTGGAACGCACCGAAAAGGAAATTTACCTAAGATTGTTGAACCGCCCTAAGACGCATTCCGATAACGTTGGGGACACCGCGTTTTCTCATGCAGTCGGCACTACCGATATCGCACCATCATCTACTGGCGATAAGCCGGAACACCTTTCTGACCCGCGAGTCCAGTATAGGGCTTGGAGAGCCGACCGTACGCTCTCCATGGGCCCGGAGAAAGCTTGGTCCATTGGCACTAACGATATAATCGGCCATCAAGATGGACAAGTTGAAAAATCTATCACGGAGGTGTTAGCCGGGGTTGAGCCAACTCGGAGTCGGAAAGCAAGTCACAGTCTGCGCTTTTTCAAGGAGGGTCTCCCAGAAGAACAGGGCAGGCGGAGGGAGTCCAAATCAGTAGGACATCAGCGAGACAAGTCATTGCTCGCCAAGGGCTTGGCCGCAGATGTGAATAATAACAAATACTCCGACGATAACAATGTTTTTCAGTCACCCGTACCTTCGCCCCAATCTATCGAGGGGGACCAATCTCCTTCTCGTGTATCGAGCGTTAAATCTTTTCCTTGGGGTACGTCAGACGCCAAGTCTGTTCCTTGCGAACCTACTGAACTCGATTACTTTGGCCTGCAGCTGCCGCCGAAGCATGTTGCTGAGTCTACTAGAGCATCTTCTCGAGAACCCTCTGCTCCAAAACAAAGTACTTATAACGGACTCAAGGGCCCTGCTGATGTGCCCGATGAAGGTCTCGGTGAGATTCGGCGCGAGTCAAGTGACACCGCGGAAGTTGGAGAAGTAGCCGAAGAGGGCGACGAGTCATCCGAAGAGAAAATATCTTCGGCTGTGTTTCTGCCGCATCAGGGATTGAACCAAACCCCGGAAAATAGAGATGCTCTCCAGAAGGATTTCAAGGCTTCGCAGCCTGTCTCACGCAAATCCCACGTTGAAGATTTTCACCCTTGGTTGGTAAAGGCGGATGAGCCTGAAGCTGAGGATAGAACGAGGGCTGATGGACCTGACGGTGGTAATATCAACCGTAATAATGACCCAGCCCCGCGTGTTGGAGACTTTTCGCGAATAGATGATGAATGTGCTATCGAAGATGAGATCGAGTCCCCCCAAAAATCTCGTGATATATCTGTTAGGCCATCTCGGCCAACTTCTCAGTATTACGAGGACATGGTGCAAGAACACCAACATGAACCAAAATTACCGCTTGAAGCAATTGAACTTATACCCTATAAGCATCAGGTTGGTGGCCACACAACTATTTGGAGGTTTTCCAAGAGGGCTGTTTGCAAGCAATTAAACAACCGAGAAAACGAGTTTTATGAGAAAATAGAAAGATATCACCGTGATCTTCTACCTTTCCTGCCTAGGTGTGTTATTGCCATTTCTGTTGCCCTTGCCCAACCCCCAGTAGAATTTCTATGGGGCCAACTTCCATGTCGAGCCAGCACTAACTAACGCCCTTCTAGGTATATCGGCGTTCTCAACGTCACATTCCAGAAGCAGCCGCGGCGGAAGTCGACGGTCAGGAAAGACGACGGCCATACACCAGAAAAGAAGACGGGCGAGCAGGATGAGCAGAAAAATGGCCACAATGGATCAGCCAGCTTGAGTGCCTTAGCGAGGCTTGACCCTTCAGATAGAGAAGATCAGCGTTACCATCGCAGGATTGTCAGTCAATCCCTCCAATCGTCACAGACGCCAATTCCCACGGTTACTTTTGTCGATAATCGTCATATTCTGCCTCGAAGTTTACTTCGGCCCGCAGTGTCTGCATTTAACGGCGATGGGCGTCCTAGAAGCGCATCCGCCGCTGTAAGTCAGCAATATTTACGTGACAAAGGTCTCCAATTAGGGGATAAAGGCAATATAATACCGAATCGGCCATCTCTAGAGGACCGACATGCTAACAGTTGGGGCGCTACAACTGTCAATAAGAGATTACGAAATGAGGTATTCAACGACGCCTTTCTAAAGCAGCCTATTGCAATACATAAACACCGGAGACCAGCGTCTCAGCATCGGTCAATCCCTCGTCGCTCAGTGAAGCAAGTCGAGCGGCCCATGACTGCCGAGAGTGTTTTGCCAAGCCAACAAGCACAGGCTAACGGCCATGCTCTACATTCTCACGAAGCGAGCCCACCAAAGACTCTTCCGCAGCTTCTACAGGCTAAACATGATGCTGGCTCCGATACGGTTTGCTCAGGAATTGAGGGCTTAGACCATGTAAAAGATGTTACGGGAACTAGTGCTCCCGAGCCTGAAACTTTGTCAGAAAAGTTTCCACAGAGGCGAAAACGACGCAACTCGGGAAGTAAACTCAGACGGAAGCCCGAGGATGTAACGGACCCACGAGGCCATCTTAAGTATTTCGAAGACCCAGACGAAGTTGAATATAGAAGAGACGGTGAACCGCACGAAGAATTGCGGGGTCTGGTGCATAAGACAAATGGGCACAACCAAAAGGTCGACGTCAATGAACATGGAACTGGAGATGGTTCTGTATTTCAGTCGAATCTCTCATCAGAGGTACCCTCCGCTCTTCCGAGCCCAACGATGGAGTTTAGAAAAATTCCACGGCCTATCAACCCGAAAGAAGCACAGACGCAGCGCGACTCGAGGGTTGAGTATTTCCTACTATTAGAGGACCTTACTGCAGGTATGAAACGGCCCTGCATCATGGATTTAAAGATGGGCACCCGGCAGTATGGTGTAGATGCCAGTCCAAAGAAACGTGAATCACAGCAGCGTAAATGCGCCAATACGACGTCTAGAGAGCTGGGCGTTAGAGTTTGTGGACTGCAGGCTTGGGATGCGAAGTCTCAGACGTACGTCTTCAAAGACAAATACTATGGACGTAGTCTTAAAGCAGGCGCGGAATTCCAAAATGCTCTAACCATGTTTCTTTACGACGGGGTGGACTATAGCAGCGTCCTAAGACATATCCCGACAATTCTGCAGAAATTAAATCAACTTGAGATGACCATTCGGAGGTTACGCGGTTATCGATTTTACGCGGCTAGCCTCCTAATGTTTTATGACGCAGACAACTCTGACGAGGGGTATGATACGGGTGCTGACGAGTCCACTACCGACTTCCAAACAGACGCTGAAGATGTGTGGGACGCCAGGAGACGCCAGAGAAACAAGAAGGAGATCGACTTCAAGATGGCTGACTTTGCCAACAGCGTCACCGCGGGTGATCTGGCGGAAAATAAACCATGCCCACCAAAGTATCCGAATGAGCCAGACCGCGGTTTTCTCCGTGGTCTTAGGACCCTTAAGCAGTACTTCTTAAAGATACAGAAGGATGTACGCAACGAGCTCGGATTAGCTACCCCGCGTAGGCAAAGCGAAATTGGGAATGAAATTGAAAGGGACGATGTCGAGGAGGAAGAAGAAGAATTTGTCAGCGAGTGAAAATATGGATTACCGGTCCCCTTCACGACATACTACGGCCCGCTGGCGGCAATAATAACAACTGAGCGATAATAAACTTCGCTTCTCTGTTTATAGTTTTCGGATGGATTCCCTAGAATGGCGCACCGGTGTGTCAGGTCATCGGTCCGCAAACTGGTTCTTTTTTTTTCTTTTTTTTTTCTTGGTTGGTTGGTCTAAGTATAATTATGATATTTTCTATTTTTATTTCTATTTTTATCATTTCTTTTTACTTCAACATACCCGCATGTTTCAGGCGTCTTGCGATATGAGAAAAGCAATGGAGACCAAGCTGGAGAGGGAGTATAAGGCAGTGGACTAATTTTTCCCCCACTGGCCTACAATGCGGCAGCAAAACTACAGCTGCCAATTAGTTGAACAGAGTTCTCGAGGGGAGAAGTGGATATCAGAATGAGATGAAAGCTAGCTTACGCTACCCACGACGTTATTTATTTTATGTAGCTGCTGGTTCAAGTTTAGAGGGGTGTGGTGCATGGTGCTTATGGTAGTAGATAAAATATTCAAATCATGAGTTTCATGGGTTAATTCTTTTGTGTCTAATGGTCTGCGTAATCGTCTTGTGCAATGGCTCATTCTTAAATAAAAACCAGACAAGTCAATGTTGCAATGTGTGAACATATGCATGTACTTTGTATATCTTGTTCAATGTTTGATCACATGAAATTGATATTGGAGCTATGCAGGTGCTAGTTATTGCGGGGGTGGCAGGCGGGTAATTAGTGGGGTTTGCAGGCCTGGTAAGGTATGTAGGGCTGAAGAACTGGCAGGAAGGAATGACAAAGCTCCGATACTAAAAAGTCAACGTGGTTTCCAACGAGAGCCGCAACCTTCCCCTAACAACTTCATCAGCACCACCATAATCCCAACCGATGGGTGTCGTCAACAACCAACCTTCGACGACATGACGGAGAAGACAAAGGCGACCAAAGATAGCAAGACTATCGTCTTCCTCCACCCCGACCTGGGTATCGGCGGTGCCGAGAGACTGGTCGTCGACGCCGCGGTCGGATTGCAGAACCGAGGCCATAAAGTCGTTATCTTTACGAGCCATTGCGATCCGAAACATTGCTTCGACGAGGCGAGAGATGGTATGGCAGATACCCGTCTAACCCCTTCACATAGTAGATAAGATCCAAGCAATCTAACCCGCTTGAAAAAAAAATCACAGGAACCCTCGACGTCCGCGTCCGCGGCAACACCCTCGTGCCGCCGAACATCCTCTCGCGCTTCAGCATCCTGTGCTCGATCCTACGCCAACTACACCTGATCCTACAAATCTTCCTGACCTCGGAGCTGCGGTCCCTGTCCCCCGACGCCTTCTTCGTCGACCAGCTGAGCGCCGGCGTGCCCCTGCTGCAGCTCCTGTGCCCGCGCGCCCGCGTCCTCTTCTACTGCCACTTCCCGGACCTGCTGCTCGCGCGCGGCCGCGCCCGCTGGTGGAAGCGCGCGTACCGCCTCCCCTTCGACGCCTGCGAGCTCTGGAGCATGAGCTTCGCCGACGCCGTCGCCGTCAACTCGGAGTTCACGAGGGGCGTGGTGGGTCGGACCTGGCCCGCGCTCGCGAGGAGCAAGGACTTGCAGGTCGTGTACCCCTGCGTCGATACGAAAGAAAAGGGAAAGGACAAGAAAGAAGTGGATGGTGATGACAGAAATGGAATGCCCCTCTGGAACGGCAAGAAGTTCCTCCTCAGCATCAACCGGTTCGAGCGGAAAAAGGACATCGCACTCGCCATCCGCGCCTTCGCGGGCCTAGCCCCCGCATCCCGCGAGGGCGTGCGGCTCGTGGTGGCGGGGGGTTACGACCCGCGGGTGGCGGAGAACGTCGCGTACCACCGAGAGCTCGCGTCGCTGTGCGAGGCCCTGGGCCTGCGGAGCATGACGGCGAAGACGCACGTGACGGCGCTGCAGGTTCCGGACGACGTGGAAGTGCTGTTCCTGCACTCGGTGCCGAACCTGCTCAAGGCCGCGCTGCTGGCCTCCGCCCGCCTCCTCGTCTACACCCCGGCCAACGAGCACTTCGGCATCGTGCCCCTCGAGGCCATGCTCGCGGGCGTCCCCGTGCTCGCCGCCGACACCGGCGGGCCCACGGAGACCGTCGTCGAGGGCGTTACGGGCTGGCTCAGGTCGCCCGACGACGTCCCCGCCTGGACGGCGGTCATGGATAAGGTGCTCAACCGTCTATCGGAGGACGAGCTCGCCGCCCTGTCGAAGGCGGGCGTCGCTCGCGTCAGGGATAACTTCGGCGAGGCGCACATGGCGAAGCGGCTGGACGATATCGTAACGCAGATGCTCCGCGCGAAAGAGAGGACATGGTCGTGGGGACCGACGGCCGCGACGCTCGGGCTCGGGACCGTGGTTATGGGTGTGCTGGCGGCGGTTTTGGGCAGGGCAGCGGTGGTTTTGTCTTGATAAACGAGCGAGCAAAACATGGAACTAAAATGAGACCAGGCGGCGACGGTCATAAAGTTAGATAGTTAGATCGTTACTCGATGCCTACCCCTTTGTTTAGCAGAGATATAAGCTTGGGCTTGGAGGGCCTGAGACTGCGAGTGAAATTTAATGGATACCCACCCTACTACTCACTATACCTATTACTAGGTAACTTAGGTTAGGTATAGGCAGTTTTACACATGTGACTACCATTTAGCGATTCGTGAGTCGTAACTAGACTGTACGATCTCTGAAGAAAAGGGAAATAAGCTTGAGACGGTTGGATCTTGAAACTCGGCTGTATCAACGGCCTTTATTTAAATTCCAGACTGTCCAGCACGTAAAGCTAAGTGATACATGTGCCCTTTACCCTACCTAAGGTATACTTAGGGCTAGGTTACGTAGTCCTCGTCCTTGGACTTTAGACACTCGGCTCTCCCTCCTGCTGGCTTTCCCTCCGTCTATTTAAGTACCTAATGCTCAATCATTCGAAATTTGTCTTGATACATTCGTAATCACTAGCCATGCCCTACTTTACTTAACATTCAAATATTTCGGTTTCAAGTGTTCGAAGATTTGTTCCCCTTTCTTTTTCACAGAATTAGCAGTTAACACTTGACAGTTAACTTGCGCAACTCAAGCTTACGAATCGCTTAATTATCATACATAATAATGCTAACACAGACATCTCTTTTAATCTTCACTTCATCTATCTCGAGAAATACTTTACTATATCTTTTTTATACATTGCAGTGTATTTATTATACTTTTTACCCTACCTGCCTACCTATCTACAATTACCGTTACCATTCTCATTCTCATTCCCATTCCCATCCCTTGACGATCATTGCGGCTAACAAATCACATTAGAGGCCAACAATTTACGTATCTCTGAACGCCAAGATGTCAATTCGTCGAAGACAATTCAGCATACCTATGTACATCCTCGCCAGCGACTATCGCTACAGTAATACAGACAACTACCTTGGTAGGGAGCGTCACATGAATCCACGTATGTACAACAAACCGACAAGTATGTTTTCTCGGAAGAAAAGGGGAGGTTCCGCCTGCCTTCATAATGCTCCCTATGCTACATATTCTTTACTCTCTCACGACCAGTCCGCCAATCCGGTGAATATTCCAGGCCTCCTATTCATCCCTTGTTCCTTCTGCCGACGACTGTACCATCCATTCCCTCCTGTGGACATCAGGTCGTAAAAGAGAAGCCTCGTCTACATCTGGTGGTTGCATGCCGACATGGTGAATCGAATGTGAAACGACGGCGAAATTCGAACAAATCCTCAAAGGAAGAACCAGCATCATCTAGTCTAGTTTTGGGTTTTGGCAACGAACACCTATTAACAGTTACGCGAGCGGCCGGATAAAATCGGATGAAACAAAAAAGATGCTGACTCCGTCTGAGCGACAACTCATCAAGCCTGAGAATTGGTCTGTGTCTCTCTTAATTCCTTGGTGAAACAACTAATATTGGCACGCCCGCACAGTCGAAAGCTTAACCTTATAATTCAATTTTGTCGAAAAAAAAAAGTAGGGCTGGGGCTGAGAGACCCTAGAGTCTCTTGTTTAGATCAGCATTGTCTGTCAGCCGCAAGTTCCCGAATCCTTCCTGTTCGAGTTTAATCCACCGCGCATTCGTATCTTCGCGGTTGGACGATGATGCCGGCTCTCGCTGATATGGGTGCTCCTACCTCCCATACCTATCGGGTGCTGGCGGTGGACGTTCATATAGACTGTGTCTATCCTGAGGTCTCAATTGCTGCTGTAGCATCGCCTGTTGTTGCTGCTGCTCGCGTAATTGTGCTTCTCGGAACTCCTGGGCAGAGGGGGGCTGGTAACCTCTATCATAAGCGCTCACAGGCGTATAGCTCCTTGGTGGGCCAGGATCGCGAGGATCTCGCCCGGGAACCGGCGTATTTGCATATCGAGGATACGCTGCCGGCGGTTGCGGAGGTGGTGGCTCAGGCGCCCGTGAAGTGGGTGCATACTGTGGTAGGGGCGGCTGCATCCTATGGGGCTGGTATACGTCTCGGACATCACGCAAAGCGATGGGATCATGGCCTCTCGGAGCAGAGGCCCAAGAGGGCTGCGGTGGCACCGAACTGCTAGGTGGAGGCGGTTTCGGTGTAGGGGCATGTTGTGCAGCCCATGCTGACTGAGCGGGCGGAGGCTGCGTAGACTTTGGAGGCTGTGGAGGATGTGATGCCCAAGTAGGCTGTGGTTGTGGCGGCGGTTGTTGTTGCTGTTGTAACGGATGGCCCTGATGTGGACCTGGCCAACCCATATCTCGGCTAGACTGAGACTCGTGGCCTCTGGGAGCAGGATGCCCTCCATATTGAGGTGGAGGAGATGTTACATTGGGCGGCTGAACCTGCGCACCATATTGATATGATGGTTGTGACTGTTGATATTGCATTTGAGGTTGCTGGGTTGGAGGTGGATAGTGATGGGCGCTCTGCGGCGAATTTACTACTTGAGGTTGGTGTGTGGAAGGGAAAGATCGTGGTCGGCCACCATAATACTCTCGCTCTGCTGCTGCATCTAAAGGCATATGACGGGGAACATTCAAAGGCTGCGCTTGAGGTGACGCAGATGCGTAAGGTTTTAAAGGGGGCATTGCGGATGGTGCTGGTGGCGGGTTCCGACCATACCCATAATTCTGCTCTGATTCTCTCCGAACATGAGACGGCGGTGGCGGCGGCGGCGGAGGGGGACGCGATAGACTGGATTGAGGTGGGGGGGTTGAGGATGGCTTCGCAGCAGTAGGCACCTCGGCCACCCGTTTGGGCGGAGGCGGAGGTGGGTCGTCATTCAGAAGTGCCATCAAGCTAGATGTCTTACGCTCTGGGGGACGGGTCGGCGCAGAGGAAGCCGCTGGTGGCGTTGGTTGCGCTGGTGGAGCGCTGAACGGCTCCGTTCCACTGCTAGCTCCAGATGTCGGCCGTGATAGATTTGACATAGAACGTACACGTGGGGATGGGATACCTTCGCCCGATAACGCTCTGCTGTGATGCTGAAGAATGGTAGCAAAAGGAGCCTGCGGAGCTGGAACTGGGGCTGGGGCTACGGCGCGAGGAGGGTCAGGAGGACGAGACATCGGCGTATTATCTGGACGAGATGTTGCCATTCGGATACTCTGGTGAGCCTGGGAAGCATATGGGTCATATTGGTGGATGAGATCTGGTTCCTGTTTCACGCGCAGGTGCTGACGATCCTGGTGACCCTTCGGAACCTTGGGCTCAACCTTGGGTCGTTCCGACTGAGGCTCGATAAGGGACGTAGGCAAGGGGTGTCTTCCCATGGGGGGCTCAGGCGCTGCTGGGGGTCCTTGTTGGGTTGTCTTCTGAATCAACGGGACGCGCTGATTCTGCTGAGCAGGCAGTTCCCGCTCTCTTTCGCCGAACGAGAAAGGTGCCCTCATAGGACGGGGAGACATTGTCTGCGTAACTGGCTGGGCTAGAGGCTGCGATCCAGGCGGAGTAGCGCCGTGGCTTTGAACCATTGAAGGCTGAGACGGCACAAACGATGCCTGTAAGAGCGTGGGCTGCGGCTGCGCTGCAATGGGAACGTTGAAGCGACCTGTCGTCGGTTGTGAAGGTTGAGGGTGCTCGACTTTTGCGCTAGGACTGTCTTCCATTACAGCATCTGCCGCTGCGAGTGGTCGATTGCTAGATGTTTCATAGCGCTTCTTTACACCGGAGCTCGGTGCTGGAGGCGCAGGTCTCTTCTCTCCTCGCAATTTCTTAGCGTCCGCCTCCTTAACAATATCTTGCCAGTCGTTGGTATCCTTCTTCCGGGTATAAAAGTTTTTAACCTACATCAGTTAGCAATAATACATATAAGTAAGTACCTAATTCAATATTGGCTGGATACTTACCATGACCGGGGTTTTAGTCCGCATATGCGTGGCAATGGCTGCCCAATCACTTCCGAAAGAACGAAGCAACTGGGGGAAATCATTCGCCTCGGGCACGCTCCAGTAACTAGATGCTTGCGTGCCAGACCTGCGGTCAGATACTGTAGGAGTGCCAAGATCAAGCATAGCAACTGAAGGTTGTTGTGGCGGCTCGGGGCGCAACGGCGGGGGACCCATCGCGTCCATGGGCATTGAGACCGGTGGCGGTGGTTGTTGAATACCTCTTTCAGGGCTGAGTATTGGCTGCGCGTGCTGGAATGGTGCAGGAATGGCAACCTGTTGGACGGCCGAGGTGCTTGGAGCCAGTTCGTATTGAGTTGGAACTCGACCCGCTTCGTTTGGCACCTGTTGAGAGGTCCACTCCGGACCATGAACCCGAGAGCTAGATCGCGAGCGGTTACCTTTTACCCCCGCAGGTGGAGCTGCAGCAAGTGTCTGGTTAACCCGGGGCTGTTTCGCTTCTCTATCCTTAGCAGCCCGGCGCCCTCTAGGCTTGCGTTCTGGCTTTTCGGAGCCTCCATCTCCCTTAGAGCCCGCCCCTCTACGTCCAGGAGTACCAGAGGGTGTTCCTTCGCCATCCGTAGCTGGTGTAGCCTCCGAGTTAAAAGTAGGAGCAGCCGCACGCCTAGGTCGGCGCCGCTCGCCATTTTCTCCCGTCTCCTGGTTTTCCTCGTTCTCGTTATCCCCATTACCAAGTTCGGAGACCAGTGCACTAGACCGCTGTTTGCCGCGTCCGCCCTTCTTACGTTGTCTCGGACGCTTCTTCAACTTCTCCTTGAGGTTGAGTTCGTTCTTCTCCTTCTTAAGATAATAGAATTGGATGCTAGTTCCAAAATCTCTATTCGCCAATGGGTCAGAAACACGACCCCACTGCTTAGGAAACTCGAGGTACGCTTTTTCGAAAGTGGCCGTTTCTTCTTCAGTAAAGTTATCCACCGGAGGCAAAAGCTCCCAGGCCGCAACGATCTTCTCGGGTTGAATGTGTCCGGTAACGTCCTGATAGAAATCGTTCTCCCGCTCCTCGGGAGCTTGGTACTGCCGAGGTAGCACTGCCTCCTTTTCAGTTCTGTACCTTTCTCTTTCTGCCTGCATTTGCCGCTCTCTTTTCTCATCCTCCACGCGTCGGGACTCCTCCAAGATCCGTTCCAAGTCACGTTCAGACGCATACCTGCTCCGCCTTGTCCCTTCAGGCTTCGACTCGTGGAAACCAGGCTTGTGCCCGTTACCCTCGAATCCAGCGATACAAGTAAACTTTTCTCGGCTTTTGACAGCCACAGGGTCACTGGACATAGTGAACCGTAAATAGTGATCATAATTCCTGTCATAGACCGATTTCATCCGCGTCTCTTCTGTTAACCGGTGTTGTGCTTCGTCCTTTAGCCTTTCCAATATGAACGAACTGAGGCTTGCATTCTGAGCGTCCATCGACTTAAGAAAAGCTGCGTCCTTAAACCATGGCTTCTCATCAAAATAAGGGAGGCTATCGATTGGAGGAGTTGCCATATGTTCTCGGACAATTTCGATTGTCTGAAGGTCCACGTCCTCTATATCCGTTTCATCCTCGTCCTCCGCTGGAGATGGTGTGCTTGAGCCCATTTTGCTGATTTCTTGCGACTGAATTTGTGCCTCCTCAAACGGTGGTTCCGCGGATGGCTTGTGAGAGACTGACAACTGAGTTCGGAGTGGGGTTTGTAATTCGGAATCGGGTTGGGCAATATCTAAGGCATCTTCCATAACTACATCTCCATCATCATTGCTGGGCTTTTGTTCTTCGGCGGGCGTTTCCTGAGCCGCGGGTACATCGATATCGTGCTCGATCGATGGCTGAGGAAGCTCTGCGCTTGGAGCTGGAGTCGCCGGGGGTGGTTCTTCAACTACCAGCTGAGGAGTCTTTTCTTTTACGGTCTCCTTAGTGCCAGTAACCTCCTTAATTTCTTCGACTGAAGCCTTCTCGACTTGTGGTTCTGGTTCCGCAGATGCATCACCAGGTGGGGGAAAGTCGTCTGGGACTTGCCCAACCATCTCTCCCAAACTTTCAGGCTCATTCAGAATTTTCGTGATAGCTTCGAAAGATACAATCGCATGTCGCACTATGGCGTCCATCGGCACAGCTTCCTCAATCCCCTCAAGTCGCTTCAACTTCGCCTCCACTTCGGCCATTTGCGATTCAATGACATCGCCAAACTCCTCATCATCTGACTCCGACGACTGATCCAGAATGGGCAGCTTTACTTCCTTCCGAGGCTGGGAAGCATGCTTCGATGGAACTTTGAGAATAGGCTTTCTTTCAGGTTTTGGTTTTGCCGCAGTCGTATCTGTAATTGGTAAAGGTCTTGATTCGACAACGGGGGTGTCTTCGACTAAATGACCGGACTCGTCTATTTCGCCGTCTTCACTCTTACCTTTGCTACCGGGTCTGTCGTGAGGCTGATGTTCCCGATCCGGAGATAGCTTATCAGACAGCGGTGGTTGATCATGCTTGACAGGCTCCTCAGCTGAACTGACGGTGCGAGAATCATGAACATGTTTTTCTACAGAACTCATACGTGTATCTACCTTTGCATCACTGCTGGGCGGTCGTTGGTCATTATCCACCGGCTGATCTGAGTGCGTTCCGTCGGGACGAAACCCAGCGGGCCGTGGTTGTGCTAAGCTCTGAGACCTGCTAAGCTTCGGTGAGTCAGGAACGCGATTCTTAATGTTGGGATTGATCCATTGTTTGCTTGAGGGTCCAGGTCGTGTCTGAGAGCGTGGGCCAGAAGGAATAGCGGTTGGGCTCATTTCCAGAAAGGACGATCTAGATGGACCGATAGGCGGCAGTCTTGAATCTGTATTAGGCGGAGGGCCTGGTACTGTAGGTCGCTCTTCCTTAAGAGCCCTCGGTCCCGTTGGAGGCGGCTTGCCCGTAGCCGGACTGACCTCCGCCGTCGACATAGCTCGATTGGGTACGGACCCAAAGGATGGCGCGGCTGGAGCGACTGGAGGGGGTGAAACATCTTTCGGCAGTAGTGGGGGCGGCTCATGTGATGCTCTCTCGAGTTTAGGCCGTACGTCGCGGTCTCGTACATCTCGGTCATCTCGATGGTCGCGTGGACGCAAGTCGGGATCGAGATATCTATTATCACGGTCGCGGTCGTCTCGATCCCTATATCGTCCCTCTTGAGAACGCGACCTAAAAGCCGAACCGTATCTATCACGATCGTCGTAAAAGCCTCGTCCACGACCCCTATCCCAATCGCCACGGCCTCTACCTCGGCCTCGACTACTATACCCACCACGATAGGATGAAGGTCCGAAAGGAGGATCAGATGAAGACGATCCGGCGGAAAGTGGACCATCCCTCGATCCGCGCCGAGCTCGCTCTGCATCAACACCTAGGGGAGCATCCCTTAAGTCTCTCGAATCCCGGAAATCCCTACCAGGGGGCGATCGTCCACGGGGTGACGGTCGCCGTCCTCTGAAGCTGTCTCGATCACGGTCACGCCAATCTCCGCGGTCGCGTTCTCGACTACGTTCATCGCGGTACGAATTGTCTCTTCGATCTCGAAAGTCGATATCTCTGTCTCTCCCGCGATCCCGGCTATCATCTCGCCAACCTCGGCCTCTTCCACGACCCCTACCGCGGAAATCTCCAGAGTATCCTCCACGGGGTCCACTAGGCGCATCTAGCAAGGCTTTGGGGCCCCTAGGGGGGTCTCTTGAGAGAGGTGCATCGCGAAAGCTGTCCCGGTTGGTCTGGAACGCAGAAGTGTTCACTCGGGATTCGGCAGAGGAACGCCGCGGTCCGCCGTCGCTATACAATGATCTCCGATCCGGCGAGCGATCTCGAGATCTTGAACGACGCGAATCGCCATCGTACCGCGATCCATTATAGCGGGAAGCCCTAAGCGAGGTTAGATTATTATAATAAGTAAAACTGGGGGTCGCCCGAAATTGATGACAACCTCCTCTGCCTTTAATCATGTTTACCACGACATTGCATGACATCGTACCCATATCGCCATTTTGAACCATGTTTACTTCATTTTTGGTTGTGTTGCGTTGTTTCTTCATGAGAAAAGAAAAAATTGCGTCAAGCAAAAGTAGTCAATCTTCAATACGTTGATGGAAGATAATTGTTCAAAAGAATTTGTATCGATTTTGATATAGGGCAGGCGGCAAATGAGAAAGTCGACTTACATGTCTGTCAAGCGGCAGAGCAGGCCCGCGTATTAATACCCTACGAAATTCTCATAGAGTTATTCACTAAAATTTGCGGGCGAGAGTCATGAGACCTTAGCGACAGTAAGGCTTCGACGTGGTGGTTTGAAGTTTTGGCGATAAAATTGTGGAAGTACGGGCACTCAAAAATAGAAAGCGCCCCGAGTGCAACCCCTCCCTTACGCTCTAAACTTTAATGCGGTAAGGAACATATACCTAGGCTCCCTTTTAAGATTTAGATATTGCTATGCGACAGGCTCGGGTGTCGTGCTAAATTCTCGGGATCCCAGATGGGGGTTTTGAAAAGAACGCAGTGTTTTCGATAAGGAAACGTTGAAAAGACAAGAAGGTTTGAAGAGGCTGAAATTGGAGACCCTCGAAAACACAAACTTCGCGTGGCACCTGCTGGAGACGGATTACCAGAGAAATCCAAGACAGGCTAGACTAAAAACCGAACCCCCCGAGCAGGGATGCAGGACACCCGGAACCCATAAGCCGCTAGCTAACCCGCTAATGTAGGCCAATGTAAGCCAATGCATGCCTGCACCGCGCTGTTAAAAAGCCATATGTGCATTAAAGATGCTAGGGCCCCCATAAAGACCCATGAAGACCCATGAAGACCCATGAAGACCCAATCGGGGTCCATCTGCAATCTACAATGGCTCCAAAGCCTTGCAACCTGCCTGTCTTAAACGCCCAATCACCAGTTCGTGTCGTGACTGTCCGCGAATTTCGAGACTGCCAAGTTACCTAACCAACTACGGTCGTGCATGATCAAGTTTACCTATCTGTACCACCTGAGTACATGCATATTTCGTACAGGTTATGTATACCTAGGTATGGATGTAGCACCAAGGTCCTCTGTGTGAGGTAACTTTCGTATACATAGGTACCTATGTACAGTCAAGACTCGCTAGTTGTTCAAAAACATTTTTTTGTAGTTCTTTTTTTTTTTTTTTTTTTTTTTTTTTTTTTTTTTTAATTCGTCCTTAGACAGAGGGCTGCATAAGCGGCAGATGCGGTGCGGTACAAATCATAGCACAAAATTGAGACAATTCCGTTTGTATCTGATTTTAGTGGCGCAATTGTTAGCTAGAGGTATTTAAGGCACACTAACGCCTATTATTTGACATTTTACAGAGGGGAAAAATAGAAAAAGAAAAAGAAAACGAAAAGGGGAAATGGCACAGACCTTACCTCGTAACGCTTGGTATTTGCACTTACACTAGCTCAGCTGCTACGAAAAGATTAGAACAAGCTTGTAAATAATTTCTGCGCTAACCATTTCGAACTACCAGTGGGCCATAGGGCATTCCACACTTCGTAAGCATTTAATCTGATGTGACGGGAATTGACATTGAAAACGTTAAGGCGCCTAAAGTATTACGTCAGCCTGTAGCTATGACCTCGGCATTACGCGAGTAACAACGCTTTACATGTTACATGTTACCCGGTACTTGGAGTCTGAAGTACATAAACATTCATATCAGGTACTGTATGCATATCAATAGCTGGAGATGGCCTCCGTCATGTGCCGAATGCAATATACTATTCACTCCATCACGGTATACACTATACTCTCTGTGGCTACCTCGAATAATAGAAACATATTAACGTGATTACTCAAGGCTCAAGGCTTAAGGCTTAAGCATTACTTAGTTCCTTCTCTGCCAGGCCTATGGCCTCGTTCGTCAACATGAGGTTCCCAGTTCTTACCCAAGTTCGACTCCAAGGATTCCAGCCCCGTTCGACGTCTTTTCCTACGCTGTGAATTGCTCTGTTCCGCCGACGGGCTTGGTGGTGGTGGTGGTGGTGGTATATTAGGTGTTGATGACTTCCCTCCACTTCCGCCCCTCGACCGTTTCGCGTCTTCTGACTCTAGATCTGCCGCCGCCGCTGCCGCTGCTTCTCCTTGCTTATCCACGGAAGCTGTCTGCACCTCGTTCTTCTTAGTACCCGGTGCACCGCGACGTTTATTCCGCCGAGCCTTGCCATCCGTAGGCTCGATCCCGTTAGTATTAGTCTTGGTTCCTTCGATATGGCCTTTCTGTCGGGCTGGTGCTATTGATTCGCTGGCTTTAGGTAGGTCGTCCTCGTCGCTACTGTAGTTCACCCGCCTCAAAGGTACTTGTCCCATTCTCCGGACAAATTGCTCAGCCTTTTCAAGTTGAGGCCATGTACCTGAGCCCGTTTTGCGATCCAGCTCTTCTATATAATGCCCAAGGTAGCGGTCCCATTCTTCCTTCGGAGCATCGTCAGCTGGCTCGCCTCCGACCTTAGCGTTGACCTCCTCCATCAGCTTATCTACCGAAGACCTTGCGTCACTCCTATTCCTTCGTCCGGGCTTTGACAACTCTTCTCGATCATTGTGTCGGCTCATTGTGACAATCGGGGTTGCAAGGTCCAAGCTTGATGTGCATTCCTTACCCCTTGGAGCCACTCCCGGACCAGGCGAGCCTTTTTGATAGGCAATAGGGACAAAGCGAAAGTCTCTGCTAGTATCATTCAGTGTGTTAGAACAATGCAAAAGTTGTTGTTAACAATAGTTCTGAGATGGAGTTGAAGATATTTGACGACAGTAGTGAGAACTACGAAAAGGTTACGATACTACAATGAGAAGTATTACAAAAAACCATGAGGTGAGTGAAAAGCTTACCGGGGATCGTCGTTTCCCTTCTTCCTCAGCGAGGAGGGGGGCGATGGTTCGAAGTGGCTGTTGCCATTCCCAGCTGGCTTGATACTGATATTGGCTTCGCTTTCCAGGCATGGAGTTGCCGTATGGGCGCTTTCCTCAGGCTTTGCATGTTTTAAGCGGAGAAGCGCCCTTGCAGCTCGAGATTGAGTTTGGCGCATACACATGCCATCTTTCGAACATGACTGTGTGGATGGAGGTATAACCTTCGAATTTTCTGTATGAGATTCGTCCGGATCTTTGTGTGATTCCATAAATTGGCGAGACGTGCATTAAACTGGCTGGTGGCCTTGGAGGAAATAGGAGGCGATTCTGTTTAAACGAGGTACTTATAAGGCCTTGATGCGTATTTCGACGGGGCTAAAACAGCACCTATTTTATTTCTATTTATTGGCAGGTTTGCACAGTAGAGAAAAGGGTATTAAATAGTATCAAATGAGTTGATGTCGCCGTATAGTTCTCCTAAGATCAGTCGCGGAAAGGGTACAATTATATTCTAGGATCATTATCAGAGTCCTCCGAACAATGTGTAAAGAATGGCCAAGATTTCTTTATGGGGTTATATAACGAATAGTCGAAGAAGCGATTTTAATAAGAGGCAGGAATGAAAGATACCCAAAGTCTGCCTCTGAGACGTAGCTCAGTCATGAAAAGGAGGTCGTTCAAACGACGCCGTTAGAATTTTCAAAACAGCCAACGTCTTCCGATACGAACTTTGGTATCTTCTCGGCCGCAAGTTGAACTGGTTATTGTAGTAAAACGTATCAAATAACTTTATATACCAGCTTAGACCGCAGAAGTTTCTTTGTGTATCGAATTAGTACACTTATCGAAAATCGAAACTCAAAAATCAGAATATGAGTATAAGTTTGCATTCAATTCTCATCCGTTGGTAAATCAAGGATGGAAACGATTTAGGAAAATATGATCGATAATTCTTTAACTAACCTAGGTAAGTTTTTGCTCGCAAGGACACCCCCCCTTTAACCGCACTTAAATTGCGAGGCCCTTTTAGTAAAGGTTCCCTTTAGCAGTGAAGTTTACTGCTCAGCTAGGCAGCTACCTCCTACGTACTTGTGCACAGTAATTGGAGGAACAGGAGCCATGTGATTGTTAGATAAAGTTGGGTTTTTCTTAGATCTATACCAAATATTCATGCCTCCTATCGATACGTTTCTGCCTACCCGTCCTTGGCAAAAGTACTGGCTACAATGAAAGGAAAACAGGCGGATGCTTCGAGATAGACCTAAGGCAAATATTAGATCCAGTGAATCTGAAAACGGGATTTCCAAATAGATGTGGTCCATTACCTTGACGTGATCAGCTCCCACCTTAATCTTCCCCCAGGAGACCGCCTCGTCAGGCCGTGCGCCCGCATCGCTACCGTCAAATTCTTGAGCAGTATTGATATAAACAGCCGATTCGGCTCCGTTTCTCATCAAGCAGGCATTTGCGATATGGTGCTTGATAACCCCACCGCCTAATATAATCATTCCGGCTCGCTTTGCCCGTACGGAGATAGTGTTGATACGTCGGATGTCCTCCACTATATCAATCTTCAACTGTTTTGGTGAGGCCTTGAATGTGTGGAAATATAACATATCACCTAGGCTACCATCCGTCAAGGCTGGGCAGAACACTGGAATGTCATTCTTATATGCCCAGTAGTATACCGACCTCTCGTCGTTGATCTCCTTCCCGAGCCGGTGAATAACCTTGGACGGGGTCCAGTTGATCTCCTCCTCGGTTCCCTTGCTTGCTTCTTGTTCTTCGAGCATCTTGTCTAGAATGGGCACGACCCAGTCTTCGAAGGCACAATAGTTGGCGTTAGGAACCATGAGATTACCTATTCGGTTGAGACCTTTAGCTCTGAGCTCCGCCCCTTTCGCGCTGAACGAAGACATGTATGTGTCACCAAGGCACTTGATGAAGTCTTCTTCGATACCACCGGCAGATGTGACAATGCACGAGACGTGCTTATTCTGTACCAGGTAACGGAAGATTCCCCTTAGACCACATGAAATCATGTTAGACGTATAGCCGAGAAATATCGTCGTCTTGTCGCCCGTTTCCGGGTCACGCCATGCTCGCTTCGGGAATTGTTAGTGAAAGTGTTAGGAGCTAAATACTTTCCCTTTGCTAACCATATCATTGATAATTCGTACTGCCTCGGCCATAGAAGATCCTTGGAATCCCATATGCTTCATGCCACCAAGCACATCATCCACAGTAATTGGCCGCCCCTTGAAAGCATTGAAGTCGATCTCCTCGACCTTCTGAGCTCCTTCGGGTAGTTCATCAGACGGAACCAGAACTGCGTTTGTTGCCTCTAAGGGCGGTAGATTCGGATTCGATTCTTGCGCTGCCATGGTGTGTTAAGTGGTGAGTTTTCCGTATTATTTGTGTAATAGAACGCTCCTAATTTTTAAAAAGACTAGTGATAATTAATAATTTATGTATACGCCAAACTCAGTGGGTTTGTGGGTTGTAAGTCCCTTGGTGAACTTGTAAGTGATTAACTCTCGCAACTTGGTAGAAGACTTAACCTAGGTAGATGAAATCTTCTTGCAAGACCTAATTTTCCCTTAACATCTTACCATAAATCTGGGCCATATGACATGATATATGGATTTATGTTCGGACTTTTTTTTTTTTTTTTTTTAAAAAAAAAAAAAAAACCTTTTCGATGGTACGTTGAGGCGAATAGGTACGTAAAATATGTAGAGAGCCCCTGCTTGATTGCTTGATTGCCCTACAGGTGCGGGTGGGTGGAGCTTTTCACCCTGTACCTTACCTCTCAGCGACCTAGAGCCTCTGAAGTCCCTTAGGTACATTTCCAAATGTATCTGCATGATCGAAAATGCAGGTAAGGCTCTGATAAGATAACGTTTATTTTGTCGGCAGCAGGCCGGGAACAGAAGTGCCAAAGAACATACCTCATACAAGGTACCTACATTTTTTCAATATATGCCCAAAACGCGCTGTATCAAGAGAGTTCCTTGCACGTCAGTTTGCGTCTAATAAAGCTTCGAGGCTCCATGTTTTTATTCCAACATTAAAAAACAGCTTTCTCAAATTAAGCTCAGCCTTCTACCTCAGCATCCCCATTGACCGCATTGTCCGCATTGACCGTTATTTGAGGCCGTCGCGCAATATGTCCTCCATCTACAATCTCGAGCCTCAGCCCACAGCTTCCCTAATTCTCCATACGACCCTAGGTGACCTATCCGTCGAGCTCTTCGCAAAACAGACCCCGCTTACTTCGCGAAACTTCCTCCAGCTATGTCTCGACGGATATTACGATAATACAATATTTCATCGTCTAGTGCCTGGCTTTATTATACAAGGAGGTGACCCAACTGGAACAGGAAATGGGGGCGAGTCTATCTACGATGGCGGCGCATATAGCGGCGATCTGGATCCGTGGCCTATGGATCAGCGCCGTGGGAAGAACGCTGGACCTACGGGCGTAAACTTTAAGGACGAGTTTCATTCACGGTTAAAGTTCAACAGAAGGGGATTGCTAGGCATGGCGAACGAGGGCAAGCCAGATACAAATGCCAGTCAATTCTTCTTTACTCTGGACAAAGCTGATGAATTGAATAACAAGAATACAGTGTTTGGAAGGGTAGTAGGAGACACAATCTACAATTTAGCCCGCATGGGTGAGGCGGAAATAGCAGAAGGGACCGAACGACCTCTCTACCCTATAAGAATAATAGGCGTGGAGATTCTTGTGAACCCTTTCGATGATATGAAAAAGCGAGAAAGGATTGCCAAGCGTATCCACGAAGCACCCGTTACGGAGAAGAAGAAAAAGGCCAAACCTAAGGCGGGAAAGAAGTTGTTAAGCTTTGGAGACGAAGAAGGTGATGACGACGCGCCGGTTCTTAAGAAGGCGAAATTCGACTCACGAATTGTCATGGATGTAGATGAAGAGCCAGCACCCGTTGCTAAGCCGCCGAAAAGTAGTGATAAAAAGGAGGCCAAGGCGACCGGATCTTCTATACCAGTTCGTGAACTTCGAACAGACACGAAATCAGAAACACGACCATCTCCGCCACCTACAAAGCGCGGACCCATCCCTGTTCGGGAGGAATCATCTCCAGAGTCAGAACCCCCAAAGAAATCTGCACTAGAGCAAGCGAACGAAGAGATTGCGGCCTTGAAAGCATCTATGAAGCGGACAATTCATTCTGAACCAGTGAAGGAGGTCAAAAAGACAGCATTAGAGCAATTAATTCCGGAGACATCTACACGCGGCCGGAAAAGAAGAAGAGGAGGGGGCGAGGGTCCTGTTATAAACGAAGATTTACTGGTGCTTCAAGCTTTCCGGTCCAAGCTTAGTCAAGCTGGGCCTGAGAAAGAGCAGCTGAATGTGCGTACGGAAGATAACGACGCTGAACAAGGCCTTGGTGAACACGACGACGAAGCTGAATTATGCGATCTACATTTTATTGCCAACTGTCAAAGCTGCAACTCGTGGGACAAGGCTGAAAAGGAAGAGAGCGACGATGAGGGTTGGATGTCACACGCACTAAGTTTTGCAGCTGATAAGCTCGGGAAAGATTTATCATATCGAAAGAAGGCCGAGGAGGAGTTAGTTGTAATTGATCCGAGAGAAAAGGCCCGGACGCTGAAGGAAGAGAAGAGGGCGCAAAGAGAGGCCCAAAGTGGAAACTCTGGAAGAGAATGGGATCAAGCGAGAAATGCCAAGTTGGCTAGAGCATCAGCTTTGGCTGGCAGAGGAGCCAAGTAAACGCGTTCACCGTAGGAGTTTTTCTTCCTTTTCCCTTCTCGTATCTCTTGAGGTTTGAAAATGATCAATGATACCCCTTGATTATAGAAAGTTCTATGACCTTCCGAGGTTGAAGCCGGCATGGGTGATTTACCCTTAGTCTTCGTTGAAGGAAACAAAAAAAAAAAAAAAAAAAAAAAAAAAAAAAAAAAAGAAAAGAAAAGGAGGCTTTGCGTTCTGACAAGCTACGTGGGTCCTACAAACAACGTGCAAAAAAGTGAAAGCCTATGTTTTGTTAGGGTGTTTTGATATTGCGATACAATCGTGCATACTGCTGAGAATCGGAATTTGGTCCTAGTTGGGTAGACTATGGAGAGAGCTGAGGTGCATTTGGACGCCCGTGATTGGTGAGTCTGAAGCTTCCAAGTCTCCAGCACTCCGGCCTAGCGTTGCATCGACTGGAGGTGATGGTCCGGACCTGTAGGCGTTCGGTACATGGTTCTTATTAATAGCTCCACAGCTTGACAGCTTTGGGTATAGTTGAACGTAGTTTTGGCGGATATTGCTCCGGTACTATATGTTAGGTATTGTACATTCTCCGCAGTCTAAACAACAATAATCAGTACCCAGGTAACATTTGAAAAAAATAAATAAAAAAATCGTAAGACAATAAGAACCATGACAGTATAGAGAACCGAGGATACTAGAGGCCAATGAAAGGAACTCCTATGTACAAGTATACAATCTAGACAACTTATGACGAGATAATCATCCGATTGTATGAATGACGAAGCAAGCTGCGAAGCTAGTGTAATCTTTTAATCTCTATAAGAATATCTTATCGATCCCGCTGTTGATTGGTTAGATATCTTAGGTGTATATATGTACCTACCTAGATACCTATGTATCTACATACCTTAGGTACATACCTATGTATTGTGCTGCATTTTATACGGTAGGATGGACGCAGAACCATGTACCTACCTAGGTAACTAACGACCCTTGTTAAGTAACACTTCGCCGTAAGGTACAGGCAGTAAACAACAACCTCGTGCGTCCCATCAAAAATTTCGCACAGAAGGTACGGTACTTTAGCGCAAGTCATCTCACTATCAATATGCTAGGTTAGTAATATGTAAGTTGGCGCTATATCCAAATTCCATACCTTAAATACCTTACCGTATGTAGTGTATATACTTTAGCTGAGTTCATGCTGTATACACTTTTACTTGAGCATCTACACTACAATAAACATTGAATCCAACTTGGAACTATCAACAATTGAAGCTTGAATAAACTTGTTGAAGCTTCTCTCCCGATTGATTAATTCCCTTGTTTGCCCGGCACGGCTACATTGCCCCTCTAAAGAAAAACCTTAGTTGCTTCCTCAATTCTCGGTTCGGTTCGGTGCCAGTTCGCACAGTAAAAAGACTAAGCCAAGACACGGGACGAACGAATTCTTCTTCTGTGTCTTGGGGGGGTGGTTACGGCCTGTGAGCCGGAAGGCCGGTCAATTTTTGAAAATCCCATCAAAAGCTGACATTCCCATTTGCATTCCCATTTCCATTCTCGTCCAGGACAACGCTGGCGCTTCCCTCTTACTACGTCCATATCCACATCTACATCCACATCCACCATCCACCATCCACCATCCGCATTTGCATCCGCATTTTAACTTTTCTTCAACTTCCTCAAAGCTGAAGCTGCCGCTGCCGACGCCACCTCGAATATACCTACGTACCTAACCTACCTCCTAACCTACCTAACGTAACCTACCTAGGTATTGTACATACGGATTCTACAGTGTTACGCCATATGCATGCCGGCCAAAATATTTTAATCTATCTTAGACAATCTAGGACATCGAATTATTCTTTTGCGACTTCGAGAACAACGGGCTTTAGCTATTACCCTTGTTTCTACCCTTGACTGACTCCCGCCTCTCAGCCTGTTCGCTTTTCGCTTGATCGCTGTCGCAACTCCTAGAGACAGCCTAATCGGGAAGTCTTGAAGACTCTTTACAGCTTCTAGTGCTGTCTCAATTCCTTCTGTTGCCATCCAAGCTCCTTTATGAAGTTCGGCCAATATATAGGCTGAACTATGAATGCGCAGGAAAGCCTGGAACCCACCACTTTACTCCATCGGGATTGAAAGCCTTGAACTCTGCCAGAACCTGAACAAGAACCTGAACGGAACCTGAACAGAACCTGAGATTCCTTACGAAATTTGCAAACCTGCAAACCTGCAAACCTGAGCGCATAACCTTTCTCCATCTGATTGGCCGCTTGAACCCATACCTAACGATCACATTACTTTTCACCGAAGCGATATTACGCAGCCTTGCGCAACGACAAGTATTCGGTAGAAAAAAACGTGCGCGCCTAGCCTAGTCGCCTAACTCGACCACCTGCTAGCCTACCTACTCTCGACAGCCTTGCGTATTTCATACACGGACCTGCCACCGCTTTCTCAATCTTTCTTATTGCTAGCTCCCCGCTCCTACGATTTCCCCTCTTTGATACCCAACTTTGATCCACGTCGACCATCTCTGCCATCGTTGTAATCTAGTTCCATCTGAAATAGCGGCGTATACTACTACGAGCCACCCGTCTACAGGATAAACAGGATAGACAGGATACTGATAATCCTCTCCTGGTGAAGTAGGCCGGGCAGCTACAATTACCTGCGCTCTTAGGACTATTAGGACCACTTCCTTTGGTCGTGGTTCATGTACGCCTACTATCGACCTATGTCATCACCGAACCCTCGCAAAAGGCCAGCACCCGGCAGTGTACCCATACCGCACCCAATGGCGCAACCCTATAGCACACCACCAGACCAGTTGTCAAGATGGAATGGAAATAACCAAGGTCCCTTTGTCGAGAACATTACGAATGGGGTAAACTCCTATGGAGTCATGCCGCCTCCGACGCCGTCACAATACCCCCAAGCTAACGCATCGACCGTCCTTGCTAGGCGAGGTATCAACAACGCTCTCGTCGCTACCAATCGCGCTTTCACTCCTCAACAGAATGATGCATGGCCAGGGTTTGATGAGAACTTGATTGCGAACCCATCAAATGGAACTGTTGACGAGCATGATAACATAGAGTTGCTTGAGGAGAAGGCCCAGAGGGCAAAGAGGGAGGCCCAAGCGAAGCGGAAGCAGATCCCTCCTTTCGTACAAAAGTTAAATAGGTATGTGTCCTCTCTCTGTGGGCTTTGCTGTGCATTGCTAATAGTGTTTACAGCTTTCTGGAGGAATCGAAAAACACAGATCTAATTAGGTGGTCGGAGAAGGGTGACTCTTTTATTGTCCTCGATGAAGATGAGTTTGCCAAAACCTTGATTCCTGAGTTATTCAAACATAACAACTACGCGTCCTTTGTTCGGCAGCTCAACATGTACGGATTTCACAAGAAAGTTGGTCTTTCAGATAATTCTATGAAGGCTAGCGAACGTAAAAACAAGAGTCCAAGCGAATACTACAACCCTTATTTCAAGCGTGGCCATCCGAATCTGCTCTGGTTAATCAACAAGCCAAAGAGTGGTGGCCCCAAAAAGCTTGCCAAGAAGCGAGAAGAAGGTGAAGGTGAGAGCGACGAGGATGTTACCGTAGTAGATGAAGCTATCGGCCACCCCTTTCCTCAACAAAATGCGCAGAACCGAGCACTGCCAGCGCCAGAGTCGGGGCCCCTTCAAAAGAAGGAGCTGGCAGTCGTCAGAGACCAAATGGCAGCACTGCAGAATCGCCAAAAGCAAATCAGCGAAGCCATCCAGCGACTCCGGCAGGAACATAACCAACTGTATCAGCAAGCACTCATGTTCCAGAATATGCATGATCGCCATGAAAACTCCATCAATGCTATCCTAAATTTCCTAGCGAACGTCTTTAGGAAGTCGCTCGAGGAGCAGGGAGGCGTGCAAAATGTAAATGATCTACTAGCCAGCATCATTCCTAACGTCCAGATGCCGCCGCCACAAGGCCAAGGTAGTGTGGTCGACCTGGGCGATTGGGTACACCACCCGCCTGGGAACTCGACACCGGTGGGAACGCCCAAGAGACAGCACCGCCTTCTACCTCCTATTCCTCAGAATCAAGGCATTAAGACACCCCCCGTGACAACACCTACCAGCAGCACCCCAACGCCGTTCTCTAACTATCCAAATCATCATCAGCAACAGCCACAGATAGGGCAGGTTACGGAAGTATTCGATACCCCGACGGAGTCGTCGACTCCTGCTTACCTCAAACAAGAACTCGAGTCAAATCCTCAAGAGGGCATGATGAAAATCATCCAAGATGCAAACACAAATGCCGGAAATGTTTCCGTTGACTTACCCAACGTTGCCGCTAATACGTCGGCAACTCTGACCAATGACCAGCGAAACCGCATGCTGAGCATCATGTCTGGCGGCCAGAACAGCGCAATCCCTACTACTCCTCTCTCTTCAGCCTCTTCGCCCCCTATACCAGCGGCCGCAAGTCCGCCTGTCGTGGGAGTTCCACCGGCGGTAAACGGACGCGCCTCACTATCGCCCATTTTGCCATCAATTCCCCCACCGTCGATCCAGAGGATATCGCAAACGGAAGAGGAACTCGAACAACTTCAACGCTTACAGCATGAACAAGCCCAGAAGCTAGAGGACCTCAACCAACTGCTAGGTCCCCTCAGTCCATCAGGTCGAATACCTGGCCTAGATGATTCGAGTGCTTACTTTGATGACAATATCGATCTGAACCAGTATCTAGACCCAAATGCGTATAATGCAGACGCACCAGCGACTGATTTCAACTTTGATACTACAGCCTTCAACGATGGTGCGAATTTTGACTGGAATACGGACGGCGGCGAGTTTGCTACTACCACCACCATTGATAGCCTAAATGGTGGACGAATTATAGAAACAAACACACCAAGCCATAAGTCGCCAAGTCCGAGCGGCACTGAGGAAATATTACGAAACGATTTGGACGATAGCCCTGGCCGAGCTGCAAAGAGGCAAAGAAAAGCATGATACAGCATTAGCGGACGAATGATATTATGAGTTCACAAAGAAGTCTAATGAATGGAAACAAAAAAAAGGTGCATTAGAGTATTTGCAATTTAACCAGGCCATTCTCAAAAGCTTACTTCTCCAGGATGGGTTAACATGGATGGTGGTTCGGGGGTACAGCCCTACTGCTTCAAAGGGAGGTCTCAGCGTCGCGAAGGCTCAGGATCTGGAGTTGGACGGAGTTGGAGGCAGCAATCGTTTATTTTTGTTGATATCCTAACACTTCTTTTCCCTTTTTCTTCGTACTAAAGACAAAAAGGCCTGCCTCGAGACGAGGACCGGATACAGTGGAGAAATTGATGACATGAGCTTAGCTACGACCTTTACTAGATTTTTAGATTGACGGGCTTCCGATAATTTCCTAGGGGGATTAGTTATAGTTGATGGCTTTTGGACGGGTTCGACTCCCAGGTTGAATTCACGATTTTATTTTCCTACGTCCGCCAGCGTTTGCGCCGTTGATATATCCTTTTATATGTGCCCTCCCAACTCCCAACTCACTTGCGCGGCGTGCATAGGCAAGACAGTAGTGATTAGAGAAGCAAATAACGAAAAAAAGGTTAGCTTGCCTGATATGCATAGACGGGAGTGTGCTATTGGCAAATCGCACCGCCCAGAAACCGAAGCCTGAAAAGCACAGCCGCACCCAAGCATCTTGACGAGCCCTTTTCGTCCAGTCGATGAATTCAGAACAGGGGGTCCAAGCGATCCTCGCGACGTTTCATCCAAGGCGCTTATTGGCAGCGTGGCCGACGTCATTGCATAGCACAAGAGGGGAGAGGGAATGGAGAGGGATACACACACATACAAACATAGGAGGGGGCCGTAAATTCATGATTCACATACCTACAAAGGGCGGACGGGATTCCAGAACAATTAACTAAAATAATAATAGAAATCTATTGTGTTTGCTCCTTTCTCGTGGCATTTTTCTCAAACGTGGTTCATTGTTTTATTATATTTACGTCCTACCAGTGATACATGTCACCAAGAGCCTCGAAAAAATTATCCTATTTCTCGAGGATATTGACGGGATTCTTGCACTACAACCCTTCCTCTTCTAGTTTTGACTATCTGACCACTTGACCACTTGACCACTTGACCATTTGACGATAGTTATACAAAGCAAAAACATCACGTATATCAACATGGAGCTCGACTGCACCAACGCGCCAAGCACCGTCCCCAGCGACCCGGGGATCGCAGGCATCGGCGTGCTCCTATCCTTCATAATCGCCGCCGCGATAGCGCTGCTTCTCAGCGCCTCCCTCGTCTTCCAAGAAATCCGCAACAACAAGTCCAAATCCAAGTCCTCTCGCCCGCCCCCGAAACCCTCCATCCTCTGCCGCAAGCTGCTCAACTCGTACTCGGACCAGCAGATCCTGACCGGCATCGGCATCCAATCCGTCGGCCTGGCGAAGCGCGCCTCCCTCGTCCCCTACCACTTCTTCCTCGTCTGGATGCTCTCCCTGCTGTCCATGGCCGTCCACAACGCCACCCTGCTCGCGCTCGCCGGAGATTTCCGCCGCGACTGGGTCCTGCGCTGGATGCGCGAGCTGCTCATGCTCGCGAACCTCGTGCTGTCATGCACGTACGGCGTGTTCGTCCTGCGCGCCGTCCAGCGCGGGATCAGCGACGCCACGCTCCCCATCGAGTGCGCGTGGCGCGCGGAAACTCAGGACGGCCCCCCGGCGGGAAACGCGGGGGTGTCGTACGCGGGCACGGGGGCCGTGATCGTGGGCAACGTGGTGATCTTCGCGCTGGCGATCTGGTACCTGCACACGCGCGCGCGCCGCTTCTACGCCGCCGTCCAGGTCGGCGGGCTCGCGCTGATGGCGGCGTTCGCGGTCGGCGCCACCGTGCGCGTGGCGTACCTGGCGGACGCGTTCGCGCGGTCGACGCCGATCCCGCTGAGGGATGCCGGGGAGCGCGATTGGAGCTTCGGGCAGCTGCTGTCCGTGGGCATGTTATTGCTGCCGCTCGCGACGGTCGTCGAGATCCTGCGGGGCGATATCAAGTGCGCGCCTCCGGAGAGCGACGGGGGCTGGGACGAGGATGAGGGGAAGGGGCGGTTGTTGGTGGATGAGGAGGAGCAGAGGGGGGGAGGGGGAGGGGATGGACGGGGACGGGGAGGAGGGGAAATGCAGGAATTAAGGTCGAGGTCGAGGTCGAGGTCGGGTATGCCGATGCAAGAACGCCCGGAGGAGTTCCAGCCGAGTCCGTTGGCGGGATCGGTGTCGAGTTTCTTGCATAAGAAGTAAAGGGGGGTAAAAGAAACCGAAGAAGGGTATGAGGAATGCTAGCATGTGGTTTTAACGCTTGACGAGAAAGATGAGATGATGAGATACCCCTTATACGCGATTTAAGTACTTTCCTACTTATGAAGTAGATAATATCACTACTTCCTTACTCTTTATGATCCATCTTGAGCGATGAGCTCGCAGTGGATATTTAATACCAATTCTTTTTTCATTTAAATTTTCAATTTGCTCGCAACGTATTATACCCGTGATTACAGGAATGCCCGCTGGAGACTAGATTTACCAACTTGTTATTCAATGAAATATTAAGCATCCTCAACCTCGTAGGATCCTCATCTAAGAAGGGTCTTGAAAAGCTGCATAGTACTTTACAATCGAAGCAAACGTTGAATCAAGGAGGCTTCAACAAGCAAATTGGAGCCATGTGCTCAATAATAATTGACAGATATTTATAGTCGAAACTCTAGACGGATTACGACATGAGAAGCCATCGTAGAACATTGGAAGCGGAATATTTAATAGCACTTAACCCTATATAGTTTAATTTTATGCAGCTCCCTGAGTACCTACCTGGGTACATTTAAATGTGACCTTGGGAATTATCTAGAACGGCGCCTTACACTCATGGGATTATCGTGGCTCCGATGTCGTCGGACCTCATCGCGATATTCTTCTATTAATATGCTTTTGTTATTCTGGCCCGCTATGACGTGCTTGAGAATGCCATTATTTCGAGACGAATACTAGAAAAATGAAGCCACGTATTTCGTATTACCCCACGAATTCGAAACAGCGGTAAAATGACTGTATTTGTTAGCTCGGGCCGCTCCAAGAAATTCAAATCATTGTATAACTTGTCTATGCCAAGGCTGACGACACGCATGTAGATGGAAGCTTCACGGTTTAGAGTTTGGAATACATTCACCAATGTAGGGGGTATTAGCCAATCGCTTCTGTATATTTGGTATAGTAAACACATATAAATGATACTCAATGGTGCAACCCAGCCCAGGATTGCGTGCTAGGTATTGCGTGATCGAAGCCCCGCGATAGGTAGACGATAGAGGGGAAGATAGGGAGAAAGGAAAAGGTTACAGTGCCTCTTCGTAATCTTTAACCTAATTTCGATTTCCCCTTGCAGTTTAAAGAAAGGGGGGGGGGGGGGGGATGTATAATATATGATGCCATTCTTCGGCTATCTTGCAGGTAATAAAGGCGGCGGTAGTACATAGAGGTAGTTATTTAACCACGTCGAATCAACTTATACCCTTTTCTCTTAATCGGTCACCCTTTTAAACTACCATCTAATTAAACCTGCCTGACCTACCTTCCCCCCCTCTGACTTGATCATATTGGGATAGATTAGAGAAAAGATATCTACTTACTTACTTAAGTCATGGCTCCCGCCGTAGACGTCGAGACACCGGTCGATGTCATCCAAAGCTTGAAATCCAAGGCCAAGCAAATAGACCGCTCGATCTTCCCAGATGGACTGAAGACTACAGGTTAGTCTAATACTTGTTCAAGAGCTATCCATAGTCATACCAAGTTACTTATTACTATATAGGTCAACATCCGCCGCTGTATGATCAGCTTTACTCCTACAGCGCGTTTCCAAAACGCATTGAGGGACCTACAGAGTGGAAGGCAGAGGACTATGCCAACAACCCGGAGAGATGGGTTCACCAATTCTCCGAGGAAGAACTGGCTGAGATATCCAAAGCGGCGGATAACTTCATAAACCTAGGTCTGCCACTAACCGGAATCTCAAAAGAAAACTTCCGACTTCCAAACCTAGAACCAGCATTGAAAACTATGCGTCGTGAGCTATTAAACGGAAAGGGTTTCATTCTATATAAAGGCTTCCCCGTCCACGAATGGGGAACCCCTAAATCGGCCGTTGCCTATATGGGCCTGGGAGTCTACATCGGCTACCCGGTATCGCAAAACGGCCACGGGCACATCCTAGGCCACGTCAAGGACCTCGGGGAGGACAGCACGCAGATCGACAAGGTGCGGATATACCGGACCAACGCGCGGCAGTTCTTCCACGCGGACGACTGCGACATCGTCGGGCTGCTCTGCCTGTCCAAGGCGGAGTTCGGCGGCGAGTCGGACGTGGCGTCGATCCACAACGTGTGGAACATCCTGCAGGAGGAGCGGCCGGACGTCGCGGAGCTGCTCACAAAGCCGATCTGGTACTTCGACCGCAAGGGTGAGGTCTCGGAGGGCGAGGAGCCGTACATCCGGACATCGGTGTTCTACCTTGAGACGCCGGACCCGGCGGACCCGGCGCGCGAGCAGCGCGTCTACTGCAAGTGGGACCCGTACTACGTGCGCAGCCTGACGCGGTTCTCCGACCAGGGGATCATCCCGCCTTTGTCGCCGGAGCAGCAGGAGGCAACGCGTATCCTCGAGGAGACCTGCGAGCGTGTGAAGCTGCACATGGTCCTGGACGTCGGCGACATCCAGTTTGTCGCCAACTCGCACACGCTGCACGCGCGCACGGCGTACCGCGACTTCGGCCCCGACAGCGGCAAGCCGAGGCGCCACCTGCTGAGGCTGTGGCTGGCGGTGCCGCAGGACGAGGGCGGTTGGAGACTGCCGTTCTGGGACTCGGATGAGAAGAAGCGCGGGGGGATCCAAGTTAATGATAACGCCCCGGTGGCGAGACTAGAGGCGGATTAGATGCGAGTTGTGTAGAATACCATGTTTTGAGCCCGTAGCATAATGATTATACGACGTTGATGACCAGAACAGGGCTGGCCCAGTCTACTCGGTGTTAATAACATGTGTACATGCTAGTCCTCGATGTTATTGTCCTAAGGAAAGACATTGCGAATGTATTCTTTAATCCACCATGTTAAGACCTTATAGGTACGTAGTTTGTTGAAATCGAAGCAAGGGGACGGGCTGGGCCGACTATCTGCCTCATACTAACTCAAAACTCCCTCACGATTGGGCACTTTGCCTTGTATTGGGTACCATGTAGTAGCCTACCATTACTCGCCCCAATTTATTGGCCTCACCGCCGTTAATACTAAATTACCTACCAGCTCCAGCTCAAGGCCCCCCTCAGTGCTCCCCGAGATTCGCTTCCGCTAGTTCGTGTCTACCCCAGAAAATGAAACCGTTACTTCATTTGATGCCGACGCAAGGGACGATTCAAATAAACAAGTTTTTTTCTTTTTCGATCTACCTATGCCAGTACTTTGGTAAACGGCTGACCGTTTATTGTTTGAACTGTCTATCATGCGGAAGAAAGTCGGTTTGCTGGAGGAACAGCCCTATACGCTTTGGAGTTTAGCTGTTGTGCTCAGGTCAACTACATAGTATGCTTGTATGCATTGCATGCATAGCGTTTGGAGACAAAAATGGGGGAGGACTCGTAAGTGAGCATAAAGATGGTTTCTTCGTAGGACGAACTAGCCTCTATGAGATAGGTAAGGTATTATATTATCTCCTTGTGGCAAACTTTTAACCTACTATAGTAGGTAAGTACTTCGTCTGCCCATATCTCGCTGTATCTATTCGGAAACTATCCATGTGATGAAAGCTTGTTCCAGCCATCCACAGGTCGTATATCTAGGAATCGGTATTTATGTATACTTCCAAGGCTGTCCACCTGTTCTACAACATGCATTTTATGGTCCACCTGGTGTCTATAAAAGCTGCATTATGCATGAACGCAACTGCACGTGCTGCGATATTCGAGAACCGTGAAGGAGCTCTTTATGCGGAAACTACGTAGTATACCTTATAGGTATATTATAACTATGGCTACTTACGCAGTCAATTTCTCGTTCAGAGATACTCGAATCATAAGACAGTTGCCTGTCCACAGATCACGGAAACATGTCGACTGTAGATCGTAAGTAAAAGTTTTCGGCGCCGCGTTCGCATAATCTCCTTACCCCAGCTGTCAGTATGAACCTGGTCACACCATCCAGGATGTTAGCGCCGCAACCTAACCGCATCCCCGGGCTTCGCCCCTGGCCAGCTAGCGCATCCTCATTCTGGAACGTTGTGACCCTCGGGCCGGATGGTACGTATAAACTGTGAGGTTGCGGCGCATTGGTAACATGTATTATGGTATGGTATGGCTACTCTCGAATAACAACAAGGTCAGGAGACAAGACAAAAAAAATAAGGAATAGTAGTGTATGCAAGTTGATAATATGGATAGTACCTCAGAGTGACCTGATTGCTGTCACCAATCTCATCGAGATCGAACTCGCCTCACCTTACCATATTCTCGGATCCGCGATGTTCTCTTTGGATGAGAATTGGCGATCTATGTCGAGCATATTAGTACGTATCTCGCAACACGTTGTGTATATCATTGTACGCCTCGGCTCGGAAATAACCTAACTAGGACGCCCTGGTCTAGTTCTCTGCCGAGCATACTAGAGTATATCCTGTCACCTATGTCTTGACTCGAATAGGTAGAGTTTACTTGAAGAGCATCGCCAAACCAAAAGCGATGATCCTTCATGTAAGGGGACAGTTATGTAGAAATGCCAATGTTCATATTCAAAAGAGAGCCTGTCGACTTGAGCTCTCTTGGGAAGACTCAGGGGAACGCACAGATGATATAGCACGGGAGATTTAGGAGTACCGTATGCCTGCCTTCAGCTGCAACTTGGCAGAACCATACTAACAAGGTGCATTTCTGTGCCTGACATGTCAGCACGACCCAGGGCCCGGACCCAAGCCTCTGGAACGAACACTCCAATCAAGGGTTCCTGCGTGTAGTCCCATGTCGTTAGTCTGTATAGTAAAGCAGGATTGTCACAAAGGATAGAGCGTGCTTTAAATGTTTACTCAGGGATCTTGACCTTACCCTACTGTTTATATTATAATAAGTGCCGCATCTACTCCATCGACCCAGAATTCACAGGTCGAAGAACGATGGAATACCTCTCCCCGGCGACAACCCACACTTGTAAATGGCGAGCATGGCCGACTCCAAGGTACATTCGGTCGTAACCGCCGGAGCGGTCTTGGTTACGATTACCGCGCTGTCTATGGCCTCGAGGATCATGACTCGATGGCTACATAAGACTATGGGAATAGACGATAGTAAGCCAAATGCAACTTCCTAAAACTGGAGAACAGCTACTTACATCTCGTAGTTCTAATTTTCATGAGTTGGGTATGCTGCTCCTCGAAGACTTAATACGCATGAACATACCTTCCATGAACCGCTAACTTATTATTATAGATCCTATCAATAGGCATGTGCTGTTCTGTAATGCTTGGTATGTATAAACGTTCTCCCTCTGTATCCTGCAGATTTAAGTTAACCGCAACAAAGCTACGCGATACGGCCTCGGCATCCATCGCAAGGAAATTAGCGATGATGATTATAATACATACCTAAAGGTTCGAACCAATTGCTGAACTTACTAGTCCTAGACTGACCCTTTTCAGCTGCAAATAGCTGGCTCGATTACGTATAGTTGGGGTGTTCCAGCGGCAAAAGCGAGCTTCGCAGTACTTTACATGAGAATATTCCCCGAAGGCGGGTGTAGGATAATTAACAAATTCATGATCGTGTTTGTCTTTGCACAGTCCATCGAGGAAACGCTGGTCGTGTTGCTTAAGTGTCAGCCCGTCCAAAAATCATGGGATTTTAAGCTGGAGGGCTCGTGTTTTGACCTCCACCCGCTTTGGTATTGCACTGTAAGTTATTCAAATCCGACCAGTTGCGATAGAAATACTAAGGGGCATGCCTCTGCCTCGATTTAGTTCATCTTCAACTTAATTGCCGATCTCACCCTATTTATCGAGCCTATACCATCGACGTGGAAGCTCCAAATCCCCCTTGTCAAAAGACTGGGACTTATATGCATGCTTTCATTGGGCTTATTGTAAGTAACCGAACTTGAAAAACCTAGAAAATTCTTCTAACTCTTGACACAGAGTAACTTCTATCTCTATCGTTCGTATTATCTACGTTATAAACATTGGCGAGGATGATACACGTAAGTGGTTCAGCGCTCAATACTAAACCAACGGGTATTAACCATATAGCAATAGACGAACTCGCAGAGCCTCTTATATGGTCTATGACGGAGATATGCGCTCTCATAATCTGCTCCTGCATCCCCTCGCTTAGGCAAGTCGCAGCATTTATCCCTGGACTGAATAACGCTCTCGGGCTCTCATCGGGCGCGGACTCGTACGGCCACTCGGGACATAGGAACCTCTCGCTACCGCTGAAGCCCCGAAACCGCAAAGAATACCTACAATCACAGAGGTCGAAGACAAGCAGCCAAAACAGATCCAAGGGTTTTGGAACGACAAGCTTGGTGACGGCCGCGGGGATGGATGTGATAAGCGAGAACGGGAGCCAGGACGAGATATTCCCGCATAAGAGCGACCAGACAGGTACCATAATGATTACAACGGAGGTCCAACACCGTGTGGAAGACGGGAAGGAGAACACGAAAGAATTTAATAGGACGTTAATGCCGCACCACAACGAGCTGAGGAATATAACTGAAAGGCCAGTTCGAAACGGTTCTCCAGCGAAAACTAGTAATGATATGGGTTGGCTACGACGTCCAAAAATTTAGTTCTATTAATTTTTAATGATATTTATATATAGACTTATTATATTAGGTAGTGTTAGATAGGTACGCTTTCAAAAGCGCTGAAACTTGCGATGTGCACATTCGAATTGAATGTCTTAAAACCAATGTTATTTGGTGCTTTAGTCGAATCAAGGCAGTTGGGAGCTTTATAATTCAAAAGTGATGCAATATTGATATAAAATTTGTAATTGAGTCGCTATAAGATATCCTGCTTAGATGGAATAAAACAGCTCGATATTTTGAAGTGAATTAGAGAGCAGCGTAAAAAGGGGTAGACGGCATGAGAAAAGGGTCGTATATGATGGATTATTACATAAGTGCTTAACACCTCGAGTGATGAATTTATGCAGTTTTAATCCCGAGGGTTCCTGAATTTGCATCGGCATATCGCAATTAAAAGCTTATCGAATAAAGTTTCAGGGTTCGTTCTAAACGTCAGTTTGCAGAGGCTGAGTCGCATTTACAACCAATTAACTATCACTACTATCACTTTCCACGTAATTTAGCGAACCCTTTCTATTACTAACGAGCAACGACGGCGACGGCGACGGCGATAGCGATAGCGAATTCGATTGATTTTCCAACGTGGCGCATATACAAGTTCACTCCGTAATGATCTGAAATAACGAAACCCGCACGACGGTCGCAGCGGTGCCCCGCCGACTTTCACCATGGACGCGCCGCCAGTCAAGCTCTCGGAGCTCCTCCGACACCCAGATGATCTCGACAGGATCCCCACGCTGAAGCTGGAATTCACGCGTAAGAAAGCTGCGGTAGATTCGCAGCTGAGGGGAGGCTTACGGGACCAACTTGAGATGACGCAAACTGGTATGAACGGTATTACCGACGGCCAGAAGACATTGCAAGCGATTAGGGACGAGATGATGAAGATCGATAAGCTTTGCTCCGAATCGCAGGACATGATTAAAGACTTCACAAGCATAAACTTGGTATCGCAGGCGCACAGGAACTTCGGTGCTGTGGAAACTATGGTCGAGAATCTTCAGACATTTAACGATCGCCTTAATAGGGTCGAGAGTATGTTGGATGAGGACGAGGTCGACAAGGAGAACATGCCGAACCTTCTATCGGTCCATTACGAGTTAACCCAGCTACGAAATATCCGAGACGATGCTATGGAGCAGATACAGCGAGCCAACGACCCCAGCCTAGAACGCACACTAGAAAGCTACTTCTCGAGGTTAGACGACGCGATTTACAGGTTCGATGACCTCATCGGCCTCATTGCCTTGAATATGATCAATCTCTTGATCGCCGATAATAATAGCCTCGTGGTTCGTATGGCAGTTATTGTCGAGGCCGAAGAGAAAAGTGATCAGAGAGTCGAGGCTCTTCAAGAAGCATTGAAAGACCACAAGGAAATGGCCACGCGATTCCAAAGTATCACGGACGGTGCGAAGAAGGTTCGAGGATATAAAGAAAAATTCTTAAAAGCAATCTCTGTTACCTGCGAAGGGCAGTTTGCCGAAGCTAGAGGGGAGTTCTTAGATGACCCTACGAAGCTAGAGAAAGTGATGAAGTGGTTCTTCAACGACCTCAACGCTGTCAAGCAAGGGATGGTGCCACTGATGCCCAAGAAGTGGAAGATTCTCAAGACCTACGGCGACATATATCACCAACTAATGCACGACTTCCTCGTCGGCATGATAGATGATCCCGAATCCAGCTCGGCGAACACGCTCGAGATTATCAACTGGCCGGAGAAGTACTACAAGAAGATGCGGAAACTAGGCTTCGCGGAGAGCGACCTCAAACCCCACGTGATCGACAACCGAGAACAGGAGCTAGTTAAGGACTTCCGCCAGCTTATCATCAAATTCCTCGACGAGTGGATCGAGCGGATCTTCGCGCAGGAGAGGCGCGACTTTGCGGACCGAAATGGGGACGGCTCGAACTTGGATACGGATGAGTATGGCTATTTCCGCACCAAGAATCTGGTCGATATGTGGCGTATGTTACGGGAGCAGGTCGACGCCGCTGCCACCTCGCAGAGAACAGATGTCGTCGAGGGCGTTATTGACGCCATGTTCATCCGGCTGCGTGGCCGCCAGCAGTCTTTCCAGAAGATGCTCGAGGAGGAAGCGGCGCTATACGAAGCAGACAAGGTACCCGAGTTGGAGGGTTTCCAGGCATTACAGGATTGGCTCATTGCTACTGCCAATGATCAGATGGCCTGTATCGACGATAATGAGGAAGAGGGTCGCTTTGCTTACCTTTCGAGCTTCAAGCAGAAGTTTGAACCTCTAGTTACGCCCCAGTACATGGAGCGCGCCGAGAACGAGATCATCTCGCTTAGTGAAAGCTACATCGACCTAAGTACCTGGTGCCTCAATAAGTTTGCCCAGCTCGTCATATCGGTCGACTTCAAGAGCGTGATGCCGACATTCTTCACGCCACGATGGTACGAGACGACGGCAATGAAGCAGATGATCATCACGATCGAGGAATACATCGGCGATTATCAACAGGTACTGCACCACTCCTTGGTGGACGTCTTTATCCAGATCCTGGCAGACGAGCTGCTGGTGCAGTACCTGATGAGCGTGCGCAACAAGGGGGCCAAGTTCCGGCGGTCGGAGCCGTTCCAGGACAAGATCTTCAACGACGTGTCGACGGCGTTCGAGTACTTCCGGAACATCCCGAACCTGGACCTGAGCAACGACATCACGCAGAGCTGGCGCGTGACGGAGAACTTTTTGGGGTTATTGACCGCCCCCAGGGAGTCCGTCCCCGACGTCTTCCAGGACTTCAAGACCAAGTACTGGGACCTCCAGATCACCTGGGTCGAGGCCGTGCTCAGGTCCCGCGACGACTTCGAGAGGAGCATGCTCAACGCCGTCAAAGCGCGCGCCGCGCAGATGGATGTCGTTAGGGGCGCCGAGACCATCATGGGTAAGGTCAAGTAAGTATCTAAATCAGTTAGTTAGGTACCTCGTAGAGAAAGAGGCTACCTAGATGGATGGATGGATGAGAGACAGTGATACCTGGGTTTAAACTGGCGGGCGGGTGCGTATGCGTATGCGTATGCGTACCTAATGTATGTCTGAGTCTTGTAATGATAAATAAAGCACGATAACATTTTACAAGTTAACTGTGAGTTGAATGAATAATTTGATAACTACTAGCTACGTCTAAGCATTGCTCATAACTCCTTCAAGTTGCCTACGACCAGTTATTTCTTGCCGGTAGTTCATCTCGTCTCTACCAAGTAGCAAAGATCCGTTTACGTGTATTTTAGCTTTCATGATCTCCCACTGCTGTTTTAGCACGACTAAAGGTACCATATCAGTATACTTCTCGTTCTTAGGATATACCGTCCCCCGCTGCTAATCTTTTCTAATTTCAACGTCTTGTCTTACGCAATCAGATATCTCATGACATTTCACGTTATTCATGTGGTGGCTTTTGACACATTGTAGACTCACATGTCCACTTTCCAGAATCTCATTTACCAGCAACGCGTTTACCTATCGTCTTTGGGAGTATCCGGGAATAAAGTTCGAGTAATCGACCTTGGAATAATCCTTTTAGTGGCTAGTCCCTATTCTTCCCCCTTCGCAAAAGCCAGACCAATCGTGGGTCACGCGTACCTTACATGTGACACAGCTGCTACTATTTTGGAGCCGGAAGCCAGACCTCCATTAGGCTAAAGGTGTCTCTGATTTCCCGGCCCTCTGGTTCGGAATAAGCAAAGTCAGCTTAGTCCCTGCGTACGGTTTGGGGGGTTTGCAAATCATTCGACGTCAAGTGGAACGACAGCTCGAAAACGACGGGAGGTTGAAGATATACACCATATCTATATTATCAATAGCTAGCTCCATGTTAAATACTTGCCACTGAATTATACTCCGGGTGTTACAAGTAAATGGTATTGGCTAACGGGGACATATTGGAGGGTACTTTAAAAGCCGTTTCTTCATGGTAGAACCTCGTTTCCAGTCTTTGTGCGATAGGCTGCTTACGTTTTGCTGCAGGTACCTCGTATTCACCACGACCTCAAAGTATTCCGCATTTAGAAGTATCCGGCGCCTCTTATGTATATCGACCTTCCGGTCCACGATTGCATGACATAGCCATGCATATACCCTCTTGCTGAAGGGTTGATTTTCCGAGCCAAGCCTATTCAGGTCCCGGATCTACTCCCAAAAGGCTGCCTAAATATTGCGGTTCCCGAGTAGAAGATCTCACGGATCCAAGTTTTCAAGCTACTTACGTACTGTGTCGGCGATTACTCGAGACAGCTGTCATATAATCATCAATACAATTTTTAAATTGTTAGAGGCTCGGTTCCTTCGGTGGAGTTGGGCGTTGACTAAAATCCGAATGATCTGAGCACTAGGGCCGAAGCAAAGTCAAATGCCGCGTCATTGGATCTTACGGAATTCCTTGCCGGTACCAAGCTTTATAGACACGAATAAGGACGATCCGGATGGAGACCCGACTATGCAGTAATGCAGTACGTCAGGGGTAGTATGCACCTGCGACGATTGTAAAAGGTTCATGCCGGCCGGCTGGTATAGCTGTACTCGCACAGCTGAAAAGAAGGGACTACAGACGAGGCATACTTAAGGGTTCGTGAATGAGTAGGACCGGCTTCAGATCAGCTGTCCACATATTTCAATAATTGTTGCAAAGTGGTAAGCGTATGGATGAGTATTGGGTGCGAGCTGACCATACGCGGTACACTGTATGAATTGATTCTGAGAAACGGGAACTGAGCCATTGTTCCCATCGAGATCCTGCATTCGACACTGGAGGAATTTCTTTGCAGTCTTTCCGTCGTGATTTTTCGCCAGGTCATTACTCAGACAATCAATGACAGCATATCAGCAACAATAAAAAAAAAGAAAAGAGATAGGTAATATATGTATAAAAATGGTAAGCAGTATGCGCCTTAAATAAGCTGTTGTGTTGCAGAAGAAATTGCTCATAGACGCCGTAGTGTTGCCACTTTTATATAATAAGATCGACAGCTTAATCAACTCTACATAGTACTTTTAATTTGGGAAACAAATCGAACCAACTTAATGGCAATTGGTGGATTGTGTCGTACAATAACGGTGCCGCTGGTGACGCTGTATGTTATGGTCAATGGCGGCCGTGGGGACTGAAAACACTCACCGCTGGTATTGTGGCTGGCTGGATATTTTGACTACCTATCATAGGTACCTAGGTATGAAAAAAGAGGCTAGACATAGAAGTAACAGTAGGCGACTAGTGGTTGCTAAGACTTAGCTGAGTTATTGAAGGCACAGTGAGCGTCGCAAATTGATGCTTGAACTCTGTGAGATAACTACGTCTGATTTCTAGGGCATCTGCCGAAACAAGGAATGAGATGCGGATGTAATCCAGATATCAGGACTCGTCGTGTTGTGGGGTATTTCCAACTCTACTACGTAGTAATAGGATGGTAATAAGGTAAGGTATCTAAAGGATAAAGAACAGCACCATAGAAACGGTAAGTCACTCGGGTGGACCGGGTAGATCGATAGCCGGACCGGTACTTTGACGGGGAATAGAATGGTCTGGTCGTATTGTAATTATCTGGTGTAACTTAGCCCTCGTGGTCAGCCCTGACAGGACGAGCTTAACAGTAGCATCAGGGACACGGCAGGAGAAAAAGGACATTAAAATAGCGATCCAACGAGATCAGCCGGCGCATCGTATACTAGTTGCATAGTCGTGTGTGAATCCGTCGAGCTTGCGTAGCGTCCATCAGGAAGAACTGTCTCTCTCGGATAGAAGACTACCGATATATTGGTACCTAAATAGTTAAGAAAACCACAATACCCCAAAGGTTGTATATATTAAAAGCGTTTATTCCGGCATATTCCCATCGTCGACGTCCACGTCCATGGTATTGTAATGAAGATACCCGAGGGAGGGTATGTTACCTGCTTTCTACCTGCGTTCTAGAGGAATTTCCACCGGACAACGAGGGGCCGTACGACGTCGTACACGGGTATGTGGGTTGTACTTATGTACGTAAAGGTGAGATCGAAAGGATTGATCATCGGCATGGTTTATCCTGGTATCAACTTTTACATGGCGCTAGCCATCTACCGCTATGTAAAAGTTGATTGAACGCTGCAAGGAGGCGACGCCAGGACGTCCACCATCGTCCAGCGGCTTCACACCGCGGCCGCATTAGATGCAAACGACCTTCGGCCGTCGGGGCGCTGTCATTATGCAGTTGTTGGCTTGGCCTGGGAGGGAATTGGTTGTGGTAGATGCATATGCTTTGCAGATTCAAGCACCCGGGGCTCTGGAAACAGACTTGGCAATGGAACTCGCAAATTCAAGGTTGTATATTCCCCGCCACCAAACAATGACAAACATCGATGCGGGCCAAGCTTACCAAGGGGGTGTGCGTAGGCTTGGCTCTGGGAACCGTCGCGCACGAAAGGCGCTTGGCGTATGTGCAATGTCACGAGAAGTAGATTGAGGATGGTGTGCTCTAGGTGTGCTCTGGGTATGCTCTGGGTGTGCTTGGGTATCATAGTCTCGGCTTGTCTGGGCTTGTCTGGGCTTGTCTAAAGGTGGTTAAAGGTGGTTAATTATTTTGAGAGGTAGATGAAAAGCTTAAAAAGTCAAGTGACGCTGACTGCAGTTGCGGTTACGGTTGCAATTGCAGTTGCAGTTCCATGCAGCGGCTTGCTTCTACTTTCTACTTCTGCAGTTCGAACAGTTGGCTGTTACCTACAACGTCACTAATAGTACAATTAGGTACGTTAGGTTAGGTAGAGTTTGAGGTACAATATTTTGCCTCCACTGTAGCTTCCATTTCTAGCTCTAATGGCCTATAATGGTCTATACCTTAGGTACCCAATGGTCTAGCTACCTAAGTAGAAGTTCCCTCCTCCTCCCCAAGATCTTTAGAGGTATGTACCTAAGGTAGCTATAATTCGTAATTCGTAAGGCTTTCAAGGGGACCACTACCTACATAGCATCAACCGTCTTTCAGAGCCATAACCCCACTATGAACCATGCCGAAAGCGCCCCTCTGGCTCCTAATCGGCTCCCAATCGAGTTCCCTCGGCCCCTGTAAAATTCTAAACCCCTCGGCTCTCATGGCTTCATCCTACTGGATTAAGATGGACCCGGGTTCCTGTGACCCTCGCTATTGGTCTCGTTGGTTTTGCGCCTGAAGCGTGATTGCCCGAATCAACGTCAAGGCCATTCGTGTCAGGTCAATTCATTCCTTCCTCTTCCAGCGTTCGAAACAGGAAAACAAAGGAAGGAGGAGTGTTGAGGATAAAGTTGGGCCGACATTGGAGGAAGTCTATTCTAAACTAGTAGAAAACATTTGAAATTTGTACTTTGACAACAAAATTTTTTTTTACTTGGGTTTTTTTTCCCTCTACATTTTAGTTTTGGAACGAGAGCTTGACCCACGCCTACGTTCAACATACACATACACCCCCAAAACTACGTCTGTTTCTGCCGCGATCGCAACCGAGACTTTGTCTTGTTTGGATGAGAAGATAAAAGGTAATCAATCTAGTACCTGATTGTGTACGGTCTTGGATTACACGTGGACGCCGACAGTTCTTCGGTCCGGCAAGATTTCCTCTTTGTCGATCACGATACGCACCCCCCATAATCTTGCCCGTCATCCCCAGACGCCCTCTCAGCGTTCATCGCCGACCAGCAGCCTCTCTTCGGAACCCCTTGAACAAATCATCTCTTGGTCCTGCACAAAGCCGCCGGCAGCTAGCTCGATTGTCCGCGAACTACATGTCCATTGCGTAACCCGAGGATCCAATGGGAGCCTCTTACACACACCAGTCCCGATAGCATCTCAAGTAGGACGCAGTCATGGAAAGCAATGGCAGCCACGCCAAGGACAAGAGGCCCGACAGCAACGCCAGGTCTAAGGACAACACCCCTACGACCTCAACCACCACCACACCCCCTGATAATACCAATAAGAGCCCCAAGAAGAGGCGTAAGGTAAACCATGGTATGCCGTACCATTCTTCTAAAATTTCCAAAAAAAAAAATTATCTTGAACTTACCTCGATGCTGTCCTCGTTGTATCTGTCTGTCCCATGGGCTAATTTTGGTCGCGCGTTCCTACAGCTTGTGTATACTGCCGTCGATCTGTAAGTCCTCATTTAACCTGTTTGTCAGACGCTCTTAATCCATTGGTTCCACGTCTGCGTATCTACGCATGTAGAAATGCTGGCGCCCCTCCCCCCTTGTTGACGGATGGGTTATTTTTTTCCAACGGCAACCGCCTAGGTTGCTGATGTCACGGGTGATGCGCCCGGATCTTTTCTAGTACTTATGCGTGCGTATCAGTGCGCGTGCGCGCGTTCGTGCGTGTTGTTGGGCTTCACAAAGTACTTTGCTAATTCCAATATTTCCGGTGGTTATAGCATATGACTTGCGATCTCGTATGTAAGATCTGTTCCTACTCTTCTGCGTCTATGGCTTGGGGGCCGTTATCCAGGTTTGTATGAGCCAAGATTAACCGGGGACCTACCCCTATCGAACAGGAGAGACCATGCACGAGATGTATCAAGCGCAATATTGGCCATCTTTGCCATGATGAGCCCCGGGATCCGGATTCAAAGAAGCTCAAAAGCACCCCCGGTGCGGCTGGACATGACGAGTCGGAGATCCAGCCCGAGCTACCTCAGAATTCAATAGATCAGGGTGCCGCTGCTATGGCACCACCGTCATTCGACGGGACTGGAGCAGCTCAAAGACCTAAGCAAGGTTTTGGTGCAGGTGCACTAGGTCAGGCAAACCCCCTACAGCTTGTGTCACCAAATCCGGTCTCTAGTATGCAGGCCAATGGCTCTGGCAGCAATATGAACCAATGTAGGTTTTGTAAAACCCTTGTGAACGTCGTGCCGGCTAGGGGGGAAAAAGCTGAATTATTCTCGTAGTTGGTGGGTTCTCTGATGCCTGGCTCTCCGCCCAAAATCAATTCCACGATATGCATCACTACCATCCTCAATATATGCTTGCCCCAGAAGTCTCCCACGAGTTCAATCTTCTCAATGATTTTCTAAATACTAGCCTCCTCGATGACGCCGGGACCCTGCCGGATGACCAGAGCCTGCTGTTTAGGAATAACCACTCGCAACCTAACCAGTCCGACATGGCAAGTTTCGTGGCTGGCAACAGCAACACTCTATCCACGAACTCGATGCAGGCAGGCTCCATGCCTCCGCCAAGCACGGAGGCCGGCGCCAGCGCGGTCTCAGCAGATAAGACGCGAGAATTCTACCTTCAAGCGGCGGACCCGTCAGGCAACGACACACCAGAGGCACGCATGCATAGTGTAATGAAGGCCAAATATAATGCCGGTCTTCTGAAGCCGTTCAATTATATCAAAGGCTACGCTCGGTTGTCATCGTACATGGACAGCCATATCGCTCCTGCATCGAAGCAGAAGATCTTGCGACAGCTAGATCGCTTTCGACCTAAGTTCCGAGAGAAGGTGCAGGGACTTACAGATATAGAGCTTGTCTACGTGGAGATGTGGTTCGAGAAGACGCTGCTGGAATACGACCGAGTGTTTGCAGCTATGGCCGTACCGGCTTGCTGCTGGAGAAGAACCGGGGAGATCTTTAGAGGCAACAAGGAGATGGCTGAACTGATCCATGTTCCAGTGGATAAGCTACGAGACGTACGTTTTAGGATAACAACGATTAGGAAGTCTGCTAATAAACTCTATATGCAGGGTAAAATTTCTCTTCACGAGATACTGACGGAAGAGTCTCTGGTACGGTACTGGGAGGAATTTGGCACTATCGCGTTCGATGCGGCGCACGACACGCTTTTAACAGCGTGTGCTTTAAAGACCCCAGACGATCGATCGAACAATCCGGTAATCAACTGTTGTTTTTCATTTATGATACGTAGGGACGATTACAAGATGTGAGTAGCGATTCTTGGACTTAGACGGATATCATGATAGGTATAGGAATGATGCTAACAACTGTTCGTACTCATACAGACCCAGCCTCATCGTCGGCAATTTCCTTCCGCATGACCCTTCGCATTCTTAGAAGCATACCATATCTCTATTTTGGATACTAGCTCACGTTCGACCAATTTTTATTTGCCTTCTATTTGGGCCTCAAAGTAGGTATATTTTTCGCATTGGCTTACTATACGTTATTTCACTGGCGTAATGATGGGCGATTTTCAAAGGCGATCGGCTATTGGCTATTGACTATTACAAGATGTGATAATCATGTATTCAATCTTATCAAGGCCTTTCAGGGATCACTTTAGGGGACGACGTCATTTCCAGTGGCGGTGCTATCGTTAGAGATACTATCTTTTGGGGTAGTAAGAGGGAGCTAGAGAGAGTTAGGGGGAGAAGCGGAAGTAACGATGGTATCCTACTAGGTTTGGAAGGTGCTATTGGGTCTTTCTGCTACGACTTCCCCTGATTGGAAAGTAAAGTACAACACTACTTTCTTGTACCTGACCATAGACCTTTTTTTTTCTTCTTCTATACCTAATTTTGGAGCAAAGACATAGAATTGCACCAAACAGTTTTCATACTTTCCAAGGCGCTACCAACTGACTTGCGATATTTTCCCGTCTTTTCGGAGGTGATAGGGGTAACTATTAACTAACCCCTTAGTCAGGCTGTCGACATTCGAAACGCTTCCGATTCTGATCCTTTCTCGATGCCAATTGGCATAGTCTCTACCTACAAACCAATCCGTCTATAGGTATTGTTAACCATCTTTCTTAACCAACCCTCAAGTGGGTTCAGTAGGTAGTATTCATATCCGCAAGGACTGTATCAAACAAAGCCACACTGCAGGACATCTCAATATATTGATCGGCCTATCTGCGTCGGACCCTCCAAGTTTCCGGATGGGCCAGAATGGATGCCTCCGCGAATTCGTCACATTCTGCCCGGGATAAGCGTATTAAGTCTATCATAAGTCCGTACCCTCCATGCCGTTTGGGAAGGTATACTGATTTCCTAAGTTTTCTCTCGTGATCTTCAGAAGCAGTTGCCGAGCAAGAATGATGGACAAGTACCATGCAACCAAGTTGACAAGTTGAGGGAACAAATCAATGCTATCAAATCTTACTCTCTTAAATCCCCGGGCTCACATCGTCATGCACAGCTAGACAGCGCAGGTACTGACCTTTGGAACTGGTGTGTTAAGGTTAAACGTGAGGATGGCGAAGAGACGTCGCCAGCGCGAAGGGCGTTTCTGACGTTTGCCCGCGTATTCTCGTTTCTAATTCTGGCGCTGGCGCAATGGGGTGATCATAACGCACCGGGTGATCTCCTCCGCCTGGAAAAATTGGCAATCAAAACCGGCAGATCTTGTATTGGTATATTGCATCTTTGTCCGACCGTATTTGTATCGCTGCATGGTTTACTGACACTGGCGCAGCAGATGGCGAGCTTAAATTTGCTTTTATGGCTTTGCAGAAGGCCGCAGAATATCACGGACTGCTGCAGAGTATGCAAGCAAAGCTTCCAGTCGAAGAGCTTGCCACCTGCAGAAACCTGGAGGTGGAGTGTTTGACACTTCGTATAGTACTGGTAAGGTGCATATTATTAATGTATACCCCTCGTTCAGCTGCTGACAGCTCCAGAAGGCCTGGAAAGAAGACCGCCTTGACGTAGCCGACCATCTTTATGAAAAGGTGCAAGATTGCAACCGTACTACAAATCCAGCTTCGGCAGAGAACTTTGCCGACTCTCTCTTTGAGATTGGGAATGACTTGGTAACAAAAAAGAACTTCTCGCTAGCAGTGAAGTGGCTAAAAAGGGCATATGAATTCATTAACAGCCAAGACCTTGATCAACTATCAAGAGAAGTTGTTGAGCTGAGACTAACAATATCACAAGCACTCATTCGCGCATATTTAAACCTAAATACGGCTGAAAGTTTCAAGAGCGCCGAAAACCATGTCTGTTGGCTCGAATCCGAGCTCGGTGACAAGCTTGTTGTTCTTCTACTTAGGCTGGAACTCCTCCTCAGCTCACCAGCCGAAGTATTCGACAGCAATGCATATGCCACTATCCTGCGGCGTATGATTGGTAGCCTTGAGATTTCAGAATCAAGTTTCAATGTTATGATACACCATATACGTAAATTAGACGACAAGAGTCCAAGCCTAGCCTCCTCCATTCTTAGCGAATTCATAACATTGAGAATATTGCTCACCCAACACAGCACCTGGATTGAAAGAGCCATCGTGCTTTGCGTGAAAATGGCAACAGCACGTCGGGATACATATGAAACAATACAAGAGCTCAGGACAATATTTGATAATATCGCGGCCAAACTTGAAACATCACTGTCAGCCGCTGCTGTTCTCGCCATACAAGTGGTCAGCCAGCCACCCAGCCCTCTTTATCCCTTTTGGATGAGTGCTAATTATTAATAGCTCATATGGAAAAAGGTCGATGCCGCATTCAATGAAGGAGCCTTGGATATTACGGAGAAATGGTGCCACGTAGCCATACACCCAGCTCTCCGTCATTCCGGGCCGGCGAATACAGCGAAGATCACCAGGTAGGCACCGCCTATTTGGGTATGTAGTAGTATGTGTTGCCTGACGAAAACAGGAAGCTGATGTGCTGCGCCCTTCAAAGAAACAGCTTAGACAACGCTACAAAAGTCTTCCAATCTATGAGTGAGTCGACTAGGCGAGAGCCAATGACGCTCTACCTCGCGTACAAATTAGCTCTGAGAAGCAGAGATCAGGAGATGGCCTCGAATTGTTTAAGACATATCATAGAAGCCTCGCCAAAAGATCCCCAATATTTGTACGCATGCTGCATAGACGCACAAGAAGCTAATGACAAAGTATGCGCAATTGAGGCTTTGAAGCACTTGATACAAAACTCTGAATACAACTCTACGGATGCTGTTCATCTCCCGGCACTCCTTCGGGTCGTAATACGCCTTGAGATATCACTTCTCAACGACAGGGAGGAGAATGACGCCGGCCGTAGCTTGATAATAGACGATATTTGCCAAGTTTTCGAAGGGGGTAAGCTTTTCATATATACATCCATCGGGTTATACTGAATTGTCTAGTTGTGCCAGCTATACAAAGAGACCCGCGAAACGGTAACGGCGACAAAATATTCACGGTAGAAGAACTGGACTGGTTTGGCAAAAACGCCTATAACCTAGCCGTCAAAATGGTCAACACTGGGCAGCCGAGGCAGAGTATCCGCATCTTCCAATGCTGCCTTTCAATCATCTCCCAATATCCTAATGACATACCAACCCAGGCAGCCGAGGATCTGTCACTACGTACGATGTTCTGTCATTTTCTAATGGCAACAATGCAAATTGCCTTAGCCCGCGCTCAAGACAACATCGAAATGCAGCTTCAAGACTACCTCTTGATGCGTAGTCATGTCAATGCCTTTGATAAGGAACTAGAGGTTCGGTTAAACACATTAGATGAAGTGTCCAAAAACGACCTACAGATGAAGCTTTCGACCCTTCTCGTTTTTGATTTTGAAGGGGCTATATGTCTCAAGTCGTAGGACGGCTTATCAGAGATCATATTAAAAGCTCAGTCCTGCCACAAATTATCCATATTTCAAGCGATGGCGGATTGTCTCCTACGATCCCAGTCAGTTCCTGGACATGGTATGAATCTGCAGCGGTTGAAGTATTACGTTTTCTGACAGATGATAGTACTATATTCCACACTGCGTAAGATCATAAACCACATATTTTCACTTGAGCACTTCGATAATGAAAAGCTCGCAAAATACCTGCGATGTTTACTCAAAGCGACTCTCGCTTCAGAACCGGAGTATCCCCTTAAAGTAATGGAGGATATATGCAGGCTTGTCAAGCAATGCGCAAGCGTACGGACCCCTTTAAATTACGGGATTAGAGAAAGTGAGCTTACTGAACATGGACACAGAGCAAAAGGCCTATTCCGCCTCTCGAGGTTGAATGGTTTGCTACGACAGCATTCAACCACGGCGTAGACTTATACGGAATCAATGAAGATAAGCTCAGCAAGCAGTGGATCGCACACGCACTTACCTTGGCGCATTACCATGAAGATGGAGGCGATATGGAGCGGGAGCTTCAGAAGAGGCAGATTAGCCTCAAATTCGATTCGTGATACTCTGTGATCTACCTCAGGGGATACTAAGAAGCTCATGTAAATTTACATTCTTCTCTAGCTGTCAAGGTATATCTAGCATTATGCACGGCAACTTCAATGGCTTATAGAATCTAGCTAGAATAATTTATTGAAAAGGACACCAAATTCGAAATGTGAGAACAGGTAAGTATCTGCAACTCTTCCAAGCTCAGATAGTCTAGGATCATACAAAATGATGAATCATGGTTATGTCTTGCCTGGTAGTGCCATTTCTCTATAGCGATGTAGCGCAAGCCAGCAATTTCAATGCAAAGATTTCTTTCTTATTTTATTTTTTACATTATATTTATATAAGTGCAGTGATTTTTGAAAGAACTGTATCGCTATAGTCAAGGAAGCGTAGTCATGACGTATTTGATACGGCTGACTCTGCGCCATGGCCTAAAAGCGTTCCGTATCGGCAATACATGTCGAAGAGATGCCCGTCATACCCACAGTTGGACAACCTTGAGGTCTCATTTACCATCGCAATTTTTAAGGAGACAGTATAGCGCAGCAAAAATGGTGAAGGATGAACAGACTGTTATAGAGTGAGTCCTCAACCTTTGCCGCAAACTGGGAGATAAAATGGTCCTGGTACTGCACGCCAACCTTCGGGGCACTAATAATAGGTTCTACTACTAGGGAATTCAACGACCTCGTCAACATGTCGGCCTCGGATCTCGAAACTTGGCTTAAAGGGGAATCGTCGGAGTCAGCGGGTTGGAGTAAGGATGACGACTCGGGGGAAACGGTTGGACACGAGAGGTTCGTCCTCCCTCCTTTCCCCCCCAATCCCCATAATCCTACCCCTTTATCAAGCTAGCCTCTTACCTGCTTGGAAAGACTAACACAGAGGAAGTGGGCGAAAGATTATCGAGATCCTGAAGAAGAACCCGGACAAGGACCCGGACAAATACGAGCAAGACGACATCGATCACATGCGTCGCGTCGTCGCGTATTGTAAACGTCACCTCGCGCAGGAGGAGAAGGCGAAGCAGAACCCGGATAGTAAAAGCGCGAGGAGCTTGAAGAATTGGGGACACGACCCTACGAAAGAATAGGGGGGGATGTACAGGAGCTGGATTGTTATGCGTACCTAGCTACCTAGGCTTGCTTACTGACTTTGCGAAGAATATATAATATGGGCACCGAAGAAGAGAAATAGATCTCAGGTATTGAAATAAGATGAAACGAAATAAGAGAAAAAAAAAAAAAGAATTTCGAACTCCGGTACGGGGAATCGAACCCCGAGCTCCTCGGTGAAAACGAGGTATGTTAGCCGTTACACTATACCGGACTGAACGCAGTGTTCGTGACTTATTCACGCTGCGTGATTCTAACCCTATGTCTTATTGACTTATATATTTAGCGGCGGTTTGTGGGCGGGTTAGTAGCCCGGCTGGTTTGGGTGCAGGTGGATCCTCATTCATTTTTTTATCATCATCGTGTTGTTTGCTAATGTAAACAGCAATACGCGCGCGAGACTGGTCGATTCTTGTCCATGTACATAGTAGTAGAATTTTATTTATTGTCGGTATTGAAGATGTTGTAATCAGGTGTTGGAAAGTTCCATTGATTTTTATAATCGCCTTGAGTCGATCTTGGCGTAAAAAGTGCTGCTGTTTAGACTTGTGGGTATTGCGAATAGTGTCATCTCATCCGCAAGGCCCTATGTGTTCGAGATTTCGAGATCATCCAAGTGCCTCCGTAATATAACTTATAAGATGTAGTCCAGCTGTAGTCCAGCTCTAATTTCACTTATTGCCCATGATGATTTCATACAGCAACGTCAATGTATCACAATAGTTCTCTCATTAGGTATTCATCCCTCCTCTACGCCCTCTTAACCATCTTCTCAATAACCTCCTCCACCCCCGTCGGCTTCACCCCCACGCGCTGCAATAGCTCCTCCAGCATCTTATCATCAACCTCGCACTCCCCCTCCGCCATCGCCTCGTACGTACTCACCCACCACCTCACCGCCGCCGCGTCCGTCCCCCTCTCCTCAACATAATACCTCTCGTGCTCCGCCCTCCCCACAACCTTCACCCTAACCTCCTTGCCCCGAGCTTTTCCCACCAGCGCCGCGATCTCAGCCATGTTCTTCGCGGACCCGCTGCCCGGCCGCGTAGACAGGTAAAACGTGCTGTCCTTGAACTCCCCCTCGTCCGCCGTCGAAAGCACCACCGCGCTCGCGACCCCTAGGTCCGCTATCGCCGTCCAGCAGATCGTCCCGTCCCCCGCGAGCGGCACCTCCGTCCTGTCCGCGTCCGCCCCCGCGCCGTCCGGCGAGAAGTACCCCAGATAAAGCGGCCAGGACTCCGCGTACAGCCCCTCGCGGACCACCGTCACGCCCTCGAACTTGCCCGCCGCCCGCAGCCGCGCGAGGTACGCCTCCGTGCGCAGGTGCGCGCGCATGACCCCGGCCTTGCTGCTGCTGCTGCTGCTGCTGGCTCTCTTGCCGGTCTTCGACGCGCGGTCGAACGCGAACGCCAGGCTCGAGTAGTAGATGCGGGACACGCCCGCGCGCGCCGCCGCGTCGATCGCGACGCGGTGGTGTTTCTCGCGGCCCTCGCCGTCGGGGACTTCCTCCCACCCCCCCTCCCCCTCCCCGTCGCCGTCCCCTCCGCGGCGGTCGAAGTCGAGCTGGACGTGCGGCGTCGACACGAGGAAGAACCTATCCACGCCCTCCAGCGCCTTCTCGAACGACGCCGCGTCCTCGAAGCTCGCGTGGCGCACCTGGAGCCCGGGGGCCTTGGCTGCTAGGGAATTGAAGGTTGACGAGCCGGGGTGCGAGGAGGTCAGGGCGATGATGGAGGACGCGGGGACTAGGTTGTGCGCGAGCAGCGCGGAGAGCGTCGCGCCGCCGAGCTTCCCGGAGGCGCCGGCGATAGCTATCGTGGGCATTGTTGGCGTAATTTAATTTATATGTATATATATATATATATTTTTTTTTTCTTGGTAAACGTAAAGGCGATATAAATTAATTCGTATATGTTGTTAATGCCGACGGAACGCTCATGAAATGTCCTTTGAACGACTGAGATAAAGTATGAGAGGTGATTCCTATAATTATATAACTAGCAGAACGGCACTACTTTGAATTCGAACTGTGTTTTCTAGCAGTTTATAAATCAGTTGTAGACTACTAGTACGTAGCATTTGTTAGCTATAGTGGAGGTATAATTAACGTAATGATGTCGAAATGTCATGGAAGCTAATGGATCGGTTATTATTTCTAATCGGTAGTTCTATTTCGGCTGTTATTCTAAGGTGGGCCATATAGAACCACCTATCTTGAGAATTTGAAGTGTATAGCGGTATCGACCAGGGGGATACTTTTCTCCTAGACAGTTAAGTTAAGTGTTTAATTGGGGCAACAATATACGAAAGGATGGTATAGGAAAGGAACAGCTAGAATGACACAAGTCAAGGACGTGTTAGTCTAATTCATTGATTTACTGCTCAAGTCAATTATGCTAGAGCTTGTATCTAACCCGCAGGATGAGAACGTAGGCTCATAATACCATTTTCATCTGATTCTGCTCGTCTCGAAATTCGCAATCTCGAATAACCTCGTGTAACTAAATAGCAACAAAGAAGCTCTTTTCGCCTTCCTTAGGTATTACTCTCGCTCGCTCCATTATAGGATCGACACACGAAAGTCTAATCCTCTCGGGCGTAGCAGGACTCTCGAGCCTTAATAATCCGTCATCTTCACCTCCTTGGGCAAACAACTTAGCCTTCACCCCGTAGTCCGCACGTGCTGCTTTTAGTGCGTCACGGATCGCAAAGAATACTGAACTACCCATGAAGAGGGGCGGTTCGCCGACACCTCGGCTTCGTTGGATCGTGCGCAGGTTTTCCCACGTCACGCCCTTAAGCAAGCTGACGTTGAAGACCTGCGGTATGTCTCGGAAACCCGGGATCTTGTATGCCCCTGGCCCCTTCGTGAACAAGTTACCCGCTGTCGGGCCATTACGCAGCCATAGACTTTCCTCCATAGTGAATAGACCGAGACCTTGGGTGAATGCACCCTCGATTTGACCGTAATCGATCGAAGGATTGATCGACCGCCCTACATCCATCTTGATATCGGCACGCAAGCACGTCCAAGTACCAGTTAGACAATCGATCTCAACTTCGGCCGCTGCAACACCCTGCGTGAAGTAGAAAAACATCTTTCCGGTGTTCTCGCCCCATGTGTATCCGATCTCGGGCGTCTTGTAAAATCCGTTAGCACTTAGATTTACACGGTCAAAATAGGCTGCATGTGCAAGTTCTTTCATTGTAGCTTGAGGCCCTAGCTTTTTACGATACGGCGCCAGCCGTTCGTTGATTTGTTCGCAAGCATTCCAGACGGCATAACCATTCAGGTCCGACGACGCCGAAGCGGCCGTAGGGGACGAATTAGCCACCGTCGTGGTGGAGGTCTCCGAAATATGGACGTCCTCCTTCGGTACCTGGAGAGCTTGCGCGGCAATCGTGATCATCTTCGTGTGTAAACCCTGGCCCATCTCCGTGCCACCATGTGCGAGTAAAACTGATCCGTCATGATAGATATGCACCAAGGCTCCGGCTTGGTTCAACCAGAGAGCAGTAAAGGAGATACCAAACTTTGTTGGAATCAGCGCCAGCCCCCGTTTGCGCCATTTGTGCTCCGCGTTGAATTTTCCAACGGCATCGCGGCGGGCGGCGTAGTCCGACTCCTCCTGGACTTGCTTATACATTAGAGGTACGTGCCAATCTTGAAGGGGCTGATTGAAGTGAGTCTCCTCATTGGGCTTGTAGAAGTTGATCTCCCTGAACCTCTCAGCTGGTATGCCAAGGCGGTCAGCAACCTCGGACACGTAACACTCAGCAAAGAACAAGCCTTGAGGGCCACCGAAGCCACGGAATGCCGTATTCGACATAGTGTTGGTCTTGCACAGGCGTCCGCGGACGTGGACATTCGGAATCTTGTAGCAACCATCACTATGACTCAAGGCGCGTTCACACACAGCAGGGCTCAGGTCGAATGACCAGCCAGCGTTGCTGAATACGTCCATATCGAGAGCTTGAAGCTTGCCATCTTTATTCACGCCCACTTTCCACTTTGCGAGGAAAGGATGCCGCTGGCCAGACATCACCATGTCTTCATCCCGGTTGAGCATGCACCTGACTGGCCGCTTGGCTTTTTGCGCAGCTAGTGCACAGATCGTACTGAGATGAACACATCTGGTTTCCTTCCCACCAAAGCCACCGCCAAGACGTTTGACGCGAGCTACTACTTTATTCGACTGCACCCCGAGGATCTTAGATGCATACGACTGGCTAGGTAAAAATTAGCTCCTGTAATATAACATCCCAAAGATACATACCTTTCAGTGGGATTTTGGCTACTGGTCCAGATTTCCATCTCGCCATCTTCAGGCTTAGGTATGGCCACGCAGGCATTTGTCTCAAGATAGAAATGTTCCTGGCCGCCCATCCGTGCAACACCAGTAAAAGTATAGTCGCAGCTTTTGAAAGCTTCTTCCGTGTCTCCCTTCTTGATATATCGGAAATACTTATGAAAGCTTTCCTTCTCGATTGCCTCTTCAATAGTGAAAATAGCAGGAAGGTCCTCGTACTCGATCTTCACAGCTCTGACCCCTTCTGCTGCTCTAGCCTGCGATGTAGCTAAGACAATTGCGATTGGCTGACCAGCCGTAAATACTTCATCTTCGACGAAGAATAAGTCGTCAAAATTAGGGGCGCCCCATTTGTTATGTTCAGGATCATGTAAGTCATTCTTGTCGACAATATCCACCACACCTGGGATATCCAACGCCGCGGAATAGTCAATCGATTTAATCTTTGCATGCGCTCGCGTAGATAAAACTAGACATGCGTACAGTTCGTTCTTGAGCGGCGGGATGTCGTCGGTGTATTGGGCTTCTCCTGTACTCTGCTTCAAAGCTGCCACATGGTTATCAGCTTTTCCTAACGGCCCTTTAGTGTATTCGGAGGTTGCATCGTGGTCCTTCCAACCGGATGATAACGCTCGCTCGAGCTCTTCGACGGCCTGACTATCACCATGCTCACTCTCTGTGCTGATTCCCGATAATACGTCATGATAGAATCTATAAAAGAAACTTAGCGCTAGCGACTTCCGATACGAAGCCATGCCCCCTGGAACGCTAAACACGAGGTTAAAATCAGACTCGAGTGCATTCATAACACCTTCTAGCGTATCAGGATGGGCAAATAATTTGCCCACAAGATACTCGTTGGCCTTCTTTGCAGCGACAGTAGAGGGTGCCATGCCACCATAGACCAAGTTGCAATGTTCAACCACACCTTTCTGGTCTAGTCTGACGTGTAACGCTCCTGTAACAATAGCAATGTCGTCATCCTTGCGCTTGGCTTGCTTGTAGGCCCTGAAATATTCTCCCTTCTCGCGAGTTATGGGAATGCGAATAGAAGCAAGAATTGCATCTTGCTCTAAAGCTGTCCTACGGTAACCCCTGAAAAAAGATGCCATAGGAAGCTCAGTCTCCTTACTTTGGGACTTGGCGACTAGAACGCAATCGGCTGCCATAAACACGGGATTTAAATCGGATATGGGCGAAGCTGTTACTAAGTTTCCAGCAGGAGTACCAACGTTTCTAATCTGTCGTCCAGCAAAGTACTTGAGTTGCTTGTAGATGGCTTGGAAAACTTGACTCTTTGCTTCTCCATAGTGCTTCATAGCTTCCTGGCAAATATTCTCAAGGTCTGTGAGCACGACATTTCCGCCGATCTCGAGATAGTCATCCTTGAAAGAATACTGTCGCAACTCGGGGATGTCTCCGACGAATACTGAGACAGGATATTGTAGAGCCTTAAACTTGATCTCGATTTGTGTCTCCGTGCTTCCGCCAATGATTTTCGCGTTGGGGTAAACACTTTTTATCTCCAGTAGCTGTTCCAGCGTAACAGGTCGGTACCATCTCTTCCTTTTATTTCCAAAGCACAGGGGCTTGAATACGTGCTTCTTCAGTGACGGTGGGAATATGAGTTCGGTATCTGGCTTGTATTCGATGAACCCTGGTGGCGTGAATTTCTTGATGGGCTGCCCATCACTAAGATCTTTGCTCTTGCAACATCCCCCATTACCGGCGTTTGTACCATCGCCGTTCTCCATACAACAACCTGAGCCACCATTCGCAGTACTTTTCCCACACACATTTCCGACACTGAAGGTCTGGGCGGCATCCAAGATCGGTCGATACCCAGTGCATCGGCAGAGGTTTCCGTCGAAAGCTTCTTCAATGTCATGCTCCGTGGGGCTCTCGTTATTTCTTAACAGAGCATACAAGCTCATAACGATTCCAGGAGTACAAAATCCGCATTGGCTGCCATTGCCCTTGGCAATACGTTCCTGTGCTGGATGAGGTTGCTTGACATTGCCTATACCCTCGATAGTGATGACATGCTTGCCATCTACGCTGGCGAGTGGTGCCAAACAAGCGTTAACACTAGCATGGTATATTTGCTTGGTTGTTGGGTTATATTGGCTGACTACGACGGTACAAGCACCACATCCGCCTTCACCGCAGCCTCTACGATCTGGTTATCAGCATCGGTTAATTTTAACAGAATGAACATTGTCCAGACTTACAATTTTGTTCCGGTCAAACCTATTCCCCTTAAATACTCGAGCAGCGTGATCTCAGGGTCGATCTCATCAAGAACTACGCGGGTACCATTGAGGAAGAAGCGAATGGTATCATCATACACAGCTGTTAACCCTTGTTCCCCACCTGGTAGCTCCGGGTCTCTTTCGGGGGAGATGGCAATGGGTGCCATGATGTAGAACCTCCCCCTTTGGTAGTAACTTCAACAAGATTATACCGTAGGGTTGATATTCCACATAGATGCCCACCTAAGGTACCTAGGAGGTATTCAGGGCAGGAAGCGGATATCGTTAGGTACGTGACTGGACAAAGCAGTTTTTAATCGGTTGGATTGCTGAGATCAGGGGGAAAAAGAAAAATGAAAAAAGAACTAAGAAGTGCTGAAGCTTTACACTGAGAGATATTACTGAGTGAACAGCTGGCAGATAATACAAAGTCTTAATTGTGTTATGAACGGGAACAAAGTGCTGCGTTTCTACACCTTAGTTAGGTGGCAATCGACGCCTATTACAACTTAAAGTCCGACTCGTCTTCATTCGCCGGGACCCGATCTAGAGGTTCGGCCAACCAGTAATAAGAAACGGAATGATGATAGCTGAGCCGCCATTTGATACATATATGACATGGAGGGGCAAATTAGAGCGAAGCTGGTATCGAATCAAATTTCAGGGACGGTCTGGGGTTTGTTGCTCTGCCGCTTCCAATGGTTGGCATGTAGATATGAAGAAGAAGTCACAACAGTCAGAAATATGCAAGTTTGGAGTACAAACGCGAGGGCGGTTTCCCTAGGGGCTAAACTAAAGCCGGTCACCTGCACCAGCTGCGGGGTACTAGGAGTACTAGGGGTACTAGATAAGTACCTTAGGTACCTAAGGTATCTTAGATAAGCTATTAAGCCCCTCTATTTACCACGCTGCGTTCTCTATTAGCACCTTCTATTACCTGTTATAATAGCTTATCGCTGTAGAGTTGTTGTATTAGCTTCGCTAGCCTTATCTGAGGATCCAGCTGTATTATGCATCACTTCGGCTGACTCCGTCTTCCGCCATCTCTCTTTTTTATTTTCTACAGTGGGTCGAAAAAAATAACGTCCAATGGCCATTTTTACACCAAAACTTACCAACTTCAAATAGCCACAACTTTCAAAAATTATATAAGATTAAGAGTTAAAATTATGTAGGGGCTTAATTAGTTGATTGAATAATATTTTAATTGTTTTATATTATTTTCTATATTTTTTGGGGGGTGGGGAATTGGTGGTAAACTTGTGGAATTGTAAAATATTACCTTTTTATATAGGAAAACACGAAATTACCCTTATTTTTAACATCCAAAAATATAAACTTAAACATATTTTTACCATTTTAATTTCTACAATTTTAAAAATAATAAATCTATAATACTTAATCATTTACGTATTAAATCATTATTTTTATTTTTTAATTTATATAGAAATTTATGTTGTAATTCCAAATTAAAATCGCAATAACCATTTGGGATATTATTTTAACACTCGTTATTCTTTACCTTAGGGTAACTATTATAACTCGGAAGAAAGGTTAAAAATATTTAAAATTGAGTAAAGTATATTATAGGACTTTTACGGGGATTTCACGAGTTTATTTCGTTAAGTTATGGCCGGTTGAAGTGCATATTGGGAAGTGGGAAATTACATTTGGACGTTATTTTTTTCGGGTCACTGTACATTGCAGCTTCTCTTTCGAAATAGGTACTGGAGGAACAAGACCAGCTGGACACGTGATTATATACAGTATCTCTATAGCCATATATAGGTAGCTTTTCGTTCCTCTTACTTTACCCAGTAAACTTCTTCGGTACCTACACTTTATTTTCCAGATACCTATACGGTTACAACTATATAATTGACTTTCACCTTATATAGACCTAGCACCTCGCATAATAATCGTTCTGGACTGGACTGAACAAAAAAAAACAAGAACGCGCCAGAGATTTACTAATCCTCTAAATATTAATTACGTCTCGTCGAAGCTACTCGGTGTCAATTTTTCCCGAATCAAGAGGCTTAATTGTTTTCGTCGACTAATATGGCATAGTTACTATAGACTAGCACGATGGCATATAGCAGATTCTCGATAGCGATTGAATATAAAGATGGAACTTGAATCGTTATGTTTAGAACAGCTCTACTCTTCCTGTGCTCTTATATAAAAAATTACTAAGTTAACCTCCTTAAGTCTTTCGCTAACTCTCAACCATAGAAGAGCCACAGTAACGTCGAGATCATCCTAGAGATATGGGGACTTTTCCCGGGGCCTTACCCTTATATGGAAGAGTGTACCATCCCTAGAGCATCGGCAATTCATTCAAACATGATTAACCAACCCCTCATCCTACCTCACCGCATTACCGGTAGTGTATATGGCAAAATGGACATGCGGATCGACGGCAGTCTGTCGGCTTTGCCCACGTGGCTAAAGTAAAAATACATTTATTCCCCCTTTACGACCCTGTATTATTGTGCGTTCTGGTTGCTGCATGTGGTGATAGGGTTATTGCTTCGACATACGGAGTGCGTGCCGTATAATTCTATTGAAAACTTGGTAGAGTCTATGGGAATACAAGATGCCTTCCCTCGAGACAAACGGCTCGAATGGGCAATCCGCCTTCCAATTCTACAACGTTATTGATGGAAAGCTCCGCACCTCCAAGGATAACCACCAGGTCATCGATCCCCGTACAGAAGAATCTCTCTGGGATGTCCCTATCGCATCGTCGAAAGACTTGGACGATGCTGTCGAGGCGGCAAACCGGGCTTTTAAGACGTGGAAGAAGAGCACCGTGGCCGAGCGCCAAAAGGCTGTTCACGACGTGGCCAACGTTATTCTAGAGAACGTGGATATCTTAACCGAGGTCCAGATGAGGGAAACGGGAAAGTCTAGGTTCATGTCAAAAGCCGATGTCGAGAGGGCGGCCTGGCATTTTGAATTTTACAGTACGCAAGCAGTAGTCTCCCCTTTATTGTGCATTGGCTGATATTTATATCAAGAAACCGTGACGCTTGAGGATGAAGTCCAGTACGAAGACGACACCGTTCGGATTATTGCAACTCACGCACCGATCGGTGTGCTCGGTGCCATCTCGCCTTGGAACTTCCCCCTAATCCTGTCGACCGTGAAGATTGTCTCCGCGCTCGCTACCGGCAACTGTTGCATTATCAAGCCGTCACCATTTACGCCGTACGCACTGCTCAAATTCTGCGAGCTGTCGCAGTCGGTCCTGCCGCCGGGCGTTTTTCAGGCCCTCAACGGCGGCGCGGATCTGGGTGAGCAGATGACGCTGCACCCAGGGATCCACCACATCAGCTTCACCGGCACCATCGCCGTCGGCCAGCGCATCCTGCGCAACTGCGCCGGCACTCTGAAGAAGGTCATCCTCGAGCTCGCCGGAAACAACGCGTGCATCGTGTGCGACGACGTCGACCTCGACAAGGTCGTTCCCGAGATCACTATGGGCGCCCTGTATCACGCCGGCCAGGTGTGCGTCGCCTCCAAGCGCATCTACGTCCACGAGTCCCTGTACGACCGCTTCCTCGAGAAGCTCGTCGAAGAGTCGAAGAAGTTCGCCGTCGACGACGAGGAGTCCATCGCTTTTGCTCCCCTATCCAACCGCGCTAATTATGAGCGCGCCGTGGGCATCCTGGAAGACTGCAAGAAGAATGGGTATAAGATCGTTACCGGTGGCGAGATCCAGCCGACTAAGAAGGGGTTCTGGATGCCCCCGATTATTGTGGCGAAGCCTCCTGAGGACTCTTTAATTGTTAAGGAGGAGCAGTTCGGTAAGTTTTAAACCTCATATTAGCCAAATTGTATTCTTTCATAAATTATCTTAACCTAATACTCAACCCTCTGTAGCCCCGATAGTCCCCGTAATGTCGTGGTCCTCCGAAGACGATGTGATTTCCCGCGCGAATCTAGACAACGCCGGCCTAGGCGCATCGGTATATACACCGGATCTCGACCGTGCTCAGCGCATCGCGCGACAGCTCGAGTCCGGGACCGTCTGGATCAACCAGTTCGAGAGGCCACATCACGCCGGCTTCTTCGCCGGTTGGAAGCTTAGTGGGTTTGGTGGGGAGCTCGGAAAGCAAGGCCTCCTGCATTACTGCCATACGCAGACTCTCCAGATTGCTAAGTAGGTGGGAGGTAGATAGAATGTTAGAGACGGTGAGATAAGAGCATGGGGATAATCAAAGAGACTTTCCCCACCATAGATAGAGTGAGCTAGACTTCCCGTATGTAAGTACCTTTTATGGTACCTACGTGATCTATAAGATGGTTAAATATATACACGCATATATAAACTATTTCCATATGTACACATACTGCACGGCAATCCTATACGTAGTATAAACATATACCTCTCGTAGGCAATAGCAGATGTATGTAAATCTTTAGCTATTTCGCTAGGTTAGTTCATTCTCGGAACTTACCCAGGACCAAGAATACACCAAGTTACACTTTGGCTTTCAAGGTATATTGGTAAATCTATCGTCTTGCGAACCCATCGCTTTTCTAAGCTAAGAGCGAGATCTATCATCTACCTAGGTACCTAGGCACCTACCTACTTCTACCTGTCTGTCTGTCTGTCTTAACCCTCTATATACTTCTTCAGACCCCTGAGCCGCTCCTTCGCGGTCTCGAGCACGTCGTCCTCCTTGCACACGGCGAAGCGGATGTAGTCCTCGGCGATGTGGGCGTTGGCGTCGGTGTAGAACTCGGTGGGCGGGATGGCCGCGACGCCGACCTCCTGGATCAGGAACCACGACAGCTTGAAGTCGCGCGGCCGGTGCGCCACGTGCGCCGGGAACGGGTAGTCCTCCGGCAGCTTGACCTTCTTCATGTTTACCACTACGAAATACCCTCCCTCTGGGTCCGTGTACGGCAGCCCCAGCTCCTCCCACACTTCGTTGAACCGCTGCATCTTCGCTTTCATGTCCCGCACCGTCTCGTCCCAGAAGCCCTGGGCTTCGGCTTGCTCGAAGCCTGCGATGTGTGTTAGTCATGCCATGTTGTATCATGGCATGGCATATGCCTAGGTACGTTTGAAGGGATGAGTTGGGACTTACCGACTGCGCAGGCTTCTTGTAATGGGGAAACGGAGGAGTAGCAGATCCGCGTGTGAGCAGCGGAGACGTAGCGAATTAGATGCTCGGGGCCCATAAGCCAGCCTACTTTCTCGTTAGGGACTGGACGTGAATGAAAGTAACGTTCGTAACCTACCCACACGCCAACCGGTAGCGTAAAAGTTTTTACCAGCCGAGCCGACAGTCAGAGTTAATCTCTCAATTTCGGGCGAGAGAGTCGCGATCCTTGTGAAGGGTACGTAGTAGAGACGGTCGTACACCTCGTCGGAAAGGATGATGATCTCATTCTTGACGCAGATGTCTCCTATTCTCTGGAGTTCTTCCTTGGAGAAGACTTTGCCAACAGGGTTATCTAAAATAGCAGTTAGTTTGTGCGCTTATCTCACATTGGTAACCCCGGAGGATGGGATGCAATACTAACGAGGTGTATTGATAACAATCATTTTCGTCTTGGGCGTAATAGCCTTCTCAAGCTCCTCAAAGTCGATAGTCCACTCGGCAGACGACGAGGTGCGTGTGGCTCCATCTTTTGGTGGGTGCAGAGGGACGTAGACAATCTTCCCACCAGGCATTTCAATGTTGCTGATGTATCTAGTTTATAGTTAATAAACCGGCTATCGTGATATAGGAGAATGAGCTGACTCACTGGTCAAAAAAGGGCTCAAAAATAATGACCTCATCGCCAGGTTCAATGAAAGCCATGAATGCACTCAGCATACCCTCGTTTGCGCCGGTGGTGATAGTGATCTCAGTCTCCGGGTTGAGCTTCCGTCCCCAGAAGGGTTCGTAGGCATCTGCGATAGCCTTCTTTAGTCGCGGCCTACCCTTCGTAGGACTGTACTGGTTACAGTCCACACGATCTAAAGCCGACTTGGCGGCATTGATGATGAATGGTGGAGGGTTATAGCCGAAGAAGCCCTGTCCCATATTCACAATGGGTTGCTTTGGGGAAGCGGCGGCGGCTTCGTTGACGATAGACCAGACATCCTGTCTTTGGCTTGCGACCCTCGCGGCAGGCTTAAGCTTCTGTGGGAGTTGTGCTGACATTGCTGTTGAATGAAACGCTCGGTTCCTGGTAGCGAATCCCTGGCGTGCACTGCTGATGTAGGGCGTCTTAGAGTAAGATATCCTGGGACAAGACCTTAAACGGGAGAAGCAATGCATGTAGGCAAACCCGCACTTGTGTGTATACCGTATCTCTCTCACTTAATGCATTCAAGCTTCCAATCCACTATGATTTGTCAACCACCTGCTCGGTAGTATTCCGTATTATTTAGCGGGTTAAAAAAAAATAGGGTTTCCCCTCATATATTTTTTACTTTTTACTTTTTATTTTTTCAATCATATTCCTTCCCTTTGAAGAGTCTTACAATGAACTGTTCCGTAATCGGCGTCTTGTAATTGGAACTGAGCAGCTCCAAATTCACTTGGGTACCCAGGTAGATGCAGCTAAAGCGTCACGTCATTTCCGCGCCGCGCACTTCAACTTTAGCGCCCATGGGGTAACACAACATTGAACATTACCTATGTACGTACTATTTCTTGTGGCTGAATATGTGGCTACATATGTGGCTTGGTCCTCACATAAATAATTACGAGTAAGTCAGATGTGTAGTTTTTCCCATCCTACACGTACCTAGTTTATACTCTAATCTGACCCTCTTCACCAAGTCAAAACGAGAAAAGGCCGAGTAGTGGAAATATAACCTCATCATAATTCTTATCGGGGGCCTGTTTGGTTGCAGTTATTTGAAGTGTTAGGAGGCACAGATCGAATATACTCTCAACAGGGAGGTGAAGCTTTTGCAACTACTTCACGAATGGCCGAAGCACCTGCGCCGTCTATATATCCCATGTCTTGGCTTCCGCGCACCGGGCTAGTGATCCATTTAGTTCTACTTCCTTGCAGAACGTAATCGAAACCACACCTTGCCAAAGATAGCATCACTCGGCGATAACTAGTCTTCTCATCCTTGATGCTAATGGATCCCGAGACAGTGCAAAACTGTGCTTATCAGAGTGCTGCAAACGCAGGAATAAGAAAAGAAAAAAAAAGAGAGAACTAAAATATATGATATATAAGATAAATACGTTCCAACCGTAACTGATTTCCCCCCGTTCTTGTATTTTATCTTCTATGCCGGTCTACACAAGTCACAGGTTTAAGGTGCTGTGATGCCAGTGAGCTTAGAAGTGTATGTATTAGGTAGGGAAGGGTATAAGGGTATAACGTGGCACACCAGCCGGCGGATTCTGCGCTAAAAGGTGCCTAAAACTCTGTCTGGGGAAGCCGGAAATAGTGGGACCGCGCCACTAATTTTGGAAACATGGACCACGCCAACAGCCTACAAGCATTCCATTGTGCAGTTCCCTTAGGCTCAAGGCGGCTCAACCGGTAGGGCTGATGGATATTAACCCGACCAGACCCAACTTTAACCTGCCAGACAATAATAATAATAATAATAATTATAATAAAACCTTCGAGATAGATAGATTTTGATATCGAGATATGGTTAATCATAATGACTTTCCACCTCCAACTACCCTGAAACAAGAAAACTAAAAGATGACAACCTCACCACCACCACCAACAACCCTCAAACCCCCCTCCCCCTCTCCCTCCGCGCCATCGCCGCCCCCCCTCCTCCTAACCATCCGCTTCAGCGCCGCGATCCCCGACCTCGAGCTCGACATCCCGCGGCCCGCCCTCACCACCGTCGTCTCCCTCAAGCACCTCATCCGCCAGCGCCTCGAGGAGCCCAACTCCCAGCGCCGCCTGCGCTTCATCCACGGCGGCAAGATCCTGCCCGACAACGCCGTCTTGAGCTCCGTCTTGCGCGCCCCGCTACTACCGCCCCCACCTCGAGGAATTGACTACGGAGATGCAAGGGCAGGAGGAGGAGGAGGCGTAGGAGGAGGAGAGAAAGGAAATGCAAGCGGAAAAGATAAAGAAAAAGGCAAATCCGTGCCCGGCCGCCCCGAGCCCCCGCAGCGCATCTACGTCAACTGCTCGATAGGCGACAGCCTGACGACGGCCGAGCTCGAAGCCGAAGCCTCCTTAGCCGCGGCCCCTCCCCCCGCGCCCTCGCAAAGCACCAGTCCCCGTTCGCGTTCCCCGCTCCCCCCGCCGGGCACTCCCCTCCCCAGCACGTCCGCGGCGCCCCGGGGCTTCGACCGTCTGCTGTCGGCGGGCTTCACGGCCGCGGAGGTGAACCAGCTACGCCTGCAGTTCCGGAGCATCCACGCGTCGCGGTTCACGCCCGACACGCTGCCGTCGCCCGACAGCTTCCGGCGCATGGAGGACGCGTGGATCGACGACAACGGGGCCTCGATGCCGTCTACGGGCGCGCTCGGTGGTAGCAATAACGGAGGGGGGGCGGGCGGGCTGAGTAACGGGACGGATAGCGATGAGGTCGGACTAGTAGCTCTGGTCGACGTAATGATCCGCGGCGTCATGACGGGCTTCATGTGGCCGCTGGGAAGCGCGGGATGGCTTGTGCGGGAGGAAGGCATGGCGAGTGGGCGGTGGAGGTTTATGGTTGGCGTGGGTGTTATGTTCAGCGTTTTGATAGGGATTATTCGGACTATCTCTGGAGAGAGGTAATTACCCAACAACAAAAGTCGATACAACCCCATTTTTACCATGGGTGGGGGATAGAACAACGTACAAGCATGCATTGAAATGGCGTTACATAGGCGGTATCATGGCGCGGCGTTTTCTACAAATTATACTACGAGAACATTATAAATGGACGAGTGGCATCACGTTGGCGAAAAAGACCGGAAGACAAGCAAGCGGGTTGGGCATCGCCAACGATGGCGATACCCCCATTCACTATCTAATCACACACTAAAGGATCTCAGACCTCAAGAGGTGGTTACGCCTCGAAAGAAACGCAATGAAACCCTATTAGGTCCAGCCTCTATCATAGATCTCGAAACAAGTGGTATCCCTCCCCAAAACTCCAAAAATCATAGTCGTAGGCTCCAAGTCTGAGTAATAATCCTCATCCATCCACTTACCTTTATATGATTATGCATCGCCAAAAAAATCATCCAACACGGGACTCGTCGGAAAAATCGTCTTATAAGTAAAGAGATTGGGCGGCCACGATGTCGCGACGAATCTTTGCTAAGCTCTCCTCGAACTTGGTTGTTAGCTCTTCGCTACCCATGACCTTTCCTGCTTGCGCCATCTGGCGTAGGAGCTCCTCGAGTCGCCGGAATAGCCGGATTAAGGAACCCTCGTAGGCGTTGGTCATTTTGCTAGAATGTTTGTTAGTCTATAAAATAGATCGTATTATCAATCCCACTTACCAGACTTCGGCAAATGATTTTCCATTTGCCCAGGCATAGACAGTCTCCATGAGTTGCCACTTCAAACTTTGGGCGTATTCTTCCTCATTCACTTCCAATTTGCTCTCTTGGCTGACTTTGGCAATAATTCGAGCCTGAGCCTGTACTTGCGAGTACGGCTTCATCAGTTCGTCAGGTAGAGCTTGTGCTTCAACCTTCTCTTCGAAGATGAATACGCTTAAAATAGCAGCGCACAGCTCAGGAGACAATTCGTTGAAGAACCGGTTAAAGAGTAGCTCAGACAATAGCAACTCGTGACCTTCCGTTGAGGATATCTCACAGGCAACGCGAGCCTTCATCTGAACCACTTCGGATTCGTTGATGAAGCCGAGACGCCGTAAAACTCTCTTTCTTGACTTAAGTTCGTCTAGCTGCGCGATAGAATGAGCCTTGGCAATCTTCTTCTTGAGGGCCTTGATCTCTTCATTGCGGGCAATCTTTGCCGAATACTGTTCCCACAAGCCGGGTAACATAGGCGAACCGTGAAGTGGGTTAGCTAGTAATCGTGACTCCAAAACCTCGATCTTGCGAAGAAGCTTCTTGAATGAGTCGTCGGTAATGTTCATGTTTTCAATAGGGTCCAAGATAGGTAATCCATCGGGGAACCGTCGCTCGACCTCCTTAAGGGCCTTTAGTGTTTGCTTGCGAACTGCCTCAATATCCTCCCGGCTGGTCACATCCTTAGGCATGAATACTCTTATCTGACTCAGTGCTTTAATACATGTGAGCATGCAGGGTATGACCTCGAAGATGCTGTCCTGGCTCGGATCACTAGCTCGAGCACCTTCCGGCATCTCTGCCGAAGGATTAGAAGGTCCAAAAGGATCGCAATTCGGGTCCAGGCGGAGGAAGACATCTATGAAATACGATTCTTGAGGAGGATACTCCTTCTCGCCGAATTTCGGGTCCTTGCGTTTCGTGACATTAACAACAACACCCCAACCAAAATCCTTGCCCGTCTTTGGGTTGGCGATTTGCACGAGTCTTCCTGGTTGGAGATACTCAATACAGTAATTGGGATGCTGAATGACAGCTAGCATGTCCTTGGTATACTGGGTAATCTGCTGTCGCAGACCATAGTAGTCCTTGACAGTGGCTTCATCTGGGATAACCATCTCGTCTCGCGCTTTCTGGAGTTTCATTAACTCATGTTCAAGACCAGCGACACTGGCAGTATTCTGGAACTGGAAGAAACAGTTTTCCAGCATGAACTCGGGGTTGATAGCATCAATTCTGAGTAAGTTCAGAACCATGTTATAGCCCAGGTAAAAGGCCGAGTTCAGTCGATCTTGCTGACCAACAACAATGTTCTTGGCGGTTTCCGGCTCCATCTTGTCATCTATCATCATAATAACAATACCACGCTCATCAAGACCTCTACGACCTGCACGTCCAGACATTTGGATATACTCAGATGGAGTTAGGGGTCGTGTGGAAGTACCATCCCACTTTGTGACTTTGGTGAAAACGACTGTCTTTGCAGGCATGTTCAAGCCGATAGAGAAAGTCTCCGTCGCGAATAGAACTTTGATTAAACCTTCCTGGAAGAGAATTTCAATGGTTTCCTTCAGGATGGGTAGGAGACCGGAATGATGGACGCCAATTCCCTTCTCTAGGAGGGGGAGAATGTTTTGAATTTGTGGCAGTTCACGATCTTCCTCAGATAAGGACTCGATGGCGCTCACAAATACCTTCCGTACCATAGCCTTCTCGCTATCGTCGTTGAATGCAAACTTTGAAGTTGTCAAGGCCATCATTTCGCACTCCCTCTTGCTGAAGTTAAAAACAATGACGGGATTGAAATTCTTGTTCATAATCATCTTCACAATCTTCTGAATGTCAGCTTGGCTATCAGAGTTGTTCCCCTTGAAATTCTTCTTATGCCTTCCTTTGCCCTTCTGTTTGCCATCAGGATCATTGGCTTCAGCAGCCTTGCGCTCCTCTATTAGTTGCATGGTCTTGTTGAAATTGTGTTCTCGGAATACTCCCTTCTCGTCCACGACCAGGAATATGCCTGATCCGCCAGCCGGGAAGAAGTAGTTTTGCAGAGGTGTCGGTCTGAAATCGGTATAGACGACATGGCAAGCTTGTCGATGGATCTTTGCAATCCACTCGGCGAATTGGAAGGCATTGGGAATAGTGGCAGATAAGAACACATATCGGACCTTATCGGGAAGTAGAATGATGGTCTCTTCCCATACTACACCACGCGACTTATCTCGCATGTAGTGGATCTCATCGAAGACGACCCAAGCAACTTCTCGCATGATCTCGGAACCTCGGTACAGCATAGACCGTAAAATCTCGGTTGTCATAACAAGACAACTAGCAGTAGGATTGATGGTAACATCACCAGTCATGAGACCAACGTCACCAAAGGCCTCATTGAATTCTCGGTATTTCTGGTTACTCAACGCCTTGATGGGACTCGTGTAGATGACTCGCTGGTTCTGCTTGAGACAGTGTGCAATAGCATATTCGGCTACAACCGTTTTTCCGGCACTCGTATGCGCCGACACTAGGACACTCTCATCTCGTTCAATAGAGGAGATCGAGAGGCGCTGGAAGGGATCGAGGGTGAATGGCCAGGTTCGTGCAGGGTTCTCGGGTGGCTTGTGCTCAGACAGTGGTACGTATTCATAATCGAGATCCGGGGGGAGTGCGACTTGATGTTGGATGTTGTGCGACAGGACTAGCGATGCCTCGTCTTTAGTTGGGGCAAATCCAGCTGCGGCCGCGACTTCTCTTGATTCTGCCGTCTCGAACGTATCTGTTAATACAGGTTCGGCGACGTCGTTCTTGCGTCTTCGCTTGCTATCTCCGTGATTCTCGGAGGCCCCATCTTCAGCATCGTCTTCCTCTGGAGAAGTAGGCGCGACGTCCACCATGTCAAGTTCAGGCGCAGAAGGTGCAGATACGACAGTAGCATTTCCATTTTTCATGCCCCCATCGGCCTTTCGCTTCTTGCTCTTTTTCTTGGATTTAGGTGGTTTTGCAGTCGGGGAAGTTTGAGATTCCGACTTGACCTTGTCAGGCTTGCCTTCGAAAACGTCGAAGAGCTCATCGTCCATCGTGAAACAACACGCTAGGTCGTGGCTCAACGGTGATGTAATTGGTGGTGAGACTTGGAAAAGAGACGCCGGTACAGGTTATAGTGCGCTAGAACTTCTAACTATATTAAGAGCCCTTGCGCCTCCAATTGATATTAGGATTAAATGGCGTCTCAAATTGTGAAGAGTTGATGGGTACTTGTGTAAAAGAGAACGCGAACTTTTCTTGAGATGGCAGCAGCAGAAAAAAAACGGGTCACGGCAGAAAAATCAAGTAGGGAGTGGGACGACAGGAATGAAAGAAAAAGAAGCAGGCGGTCAAGTGGGGGAGCAGGCTTCTGGGACCTTATTTGAAGCTTGGACTTTCCACTACTGTGTACATAGTACAGTTGGCTGTAACCTTAAGCAAGGTTAGGTAATCTGTAGCAGACCCGACATTATTTTCTAGGCGGGCCGAATATTAACCGTCTTTCGGGCCAGGGCCGGCAGCTAGGTACCTAATCATCATTCGATCATTCCAACTTTTAAACCAAAAGGACCGAAGCTCTCTCTGTAGTACCGAAAAAGAAGCATTATTCTCTCCACTCCTCAACACCGACGTAATCTCTCTAGTCAAGGTGACTTAGATTCTTCTATTTTCATATACAATGCTCTAGAGTGCTAATTGATACACCCAGATGGTCGCCCAACCCGCCGTCCGCGCTGCCCCGCGCATCACCTCCATGATCAACCGCCGGGCCTTCCACGCAACCCGCGCCCGTCTCTCCTCGCCGTACCACTACCCCGAGGGCCCCTACTCGAACTTGCCCTTCAACACCAAGACTCGATTCTTCGCTTTCCGCTACTGGGCCTACATGTTCACCGGATTCTTCCTCCCCTTCGGCATCGCCCGTGCGTTATTTCCCTTTCCTCCCATTACTCTCTCGAGAGTCCGGTTTCAGGCAATGAATATACATCATAAGCTAACCTTCGCACTACATAGTCTGGCAAGCCAAGAAGCCCAAGGCTTAAGTTATGACAATCGGTTGAGCATAAATAAAGTCTTGTGAGGCAGGTTGAGATGAGGTGTTGACTAGGCGGGGACGGCAAGAAACGCAATGCGAGCTGTACATATATATACTTGACAATAGACAATAAAGGTCATCGTGGAACATACTCTTATTTGTTTTCGTCAATGTTGATGGTGCTGAGTTGTGAAACTAATTGAGTACGTTCGAACCACTGTTTCAATGGTTGCATGAAATCGTATCAGGTAAGTATTGTCATTTGGTCGTAGAATTGCACAAGCATAAAGAGGATGCCATCATCAAAATACAAGCAAATTTAGTTAACTCAGGCGTGATTCCTCACCTTAGGTACCTAGATGCTATTTGCTCATTCAAAATCATGTATCACAATGTTCCATACTATTATAACGTGAGATAGTTTCCTCTTTAATTCGTTAATATGCTTTCAGTGTAATATCCTAACATGTACAGGCAAGTCTATTCCCTCCGTAATATGTACATATGATTGGTATCATTCGTTCGTAGTCATTGCTCCTTTGCATTATTTTACCTCTATTTGTATCTTTCTTTGTATTCCACATGATATGGCAACTCGAGTCTACGTTCCCAAAGAAAACTGTCTTGTTGCATAATCCTTTGCAGGTAATCCATCATGAACTGAGAATTTGCAGCGTCCAAATCCCATCTAGACCTTAAATCCTCGTATACGTCCAACATCTGCTCACGAGTTGAATATTTTGCGAAGGCTCTCAGCACAGCCATGGCCATCCAGGTACTGATGTAAAACCCCTCGGTCCCAGAGTCGAGGGCATCCAAGAAGGCTTTGAATACACTGACTAACCTTGCTGCCGACCAGTCTGATCCCCTACTTCCATGCCTACCAAAGGCTTTGAAAAGCGCAAGGAAGATAGCTCCATGTAATTGCACTTCAAATACTTGCATCTCATCGAGAAATTGTGCGACTTTGGGGAGATCGCCCAATCTCGGGCCGTAGTGGTTGATAAGGAGGCGATAGGTTTGTAGGTCTGGAGAGATCAGGGCGGTTTTCTGGAAGTTTGGACGCATGTCGGGATGCTTTTTTCCTACCCTTGCAAACATCATAAGTATCTTCGTAATGTTCTTCTGCATCGAGTAGTTACGATCTGGCATTGGCCTGGATCCTCTGGCTGAAAGTTTCATTTTCTCGTAAACCCTCTCGGCAGACGGTTCCTCCCCAGATGCTAGAAACCCAGATATAACACTGTTAAGCACAACGGAATCAATGACTTCGCCCGACTCCACCATCTCTTTATACGCTGCTCTCATCCCGCTAGTGTCCCGCTTAAGACCGAAATAGTGGATCAGACTGACATGGTGATATCGATTGAACTGAATTCCACGCGTTATCATTTCCTGGTATATCATCTCAGCGAGAGAAAATTTGCCAGCTTTCGATGCAACGTCGAAGAGGATGTTGAAAGTCACTTCAGAAGCACGAATGCCTGCGACCTGCTCCATCTCCCGCCAGAGCTGGAGTGCAGCCTCCACTTCTACCTCTGTTGATCTTCCAACGTATCGACTAGCAAATGACATGGCCGTGTTCCATTCGAATATGGTCAGGGGGAAACCGCTATTCTTTACATCTGTTACCACAGAAAAATAGCGTAACATTGACTTGGAATCTTTCTTTTCAGTCATTCCAAGGACTGCAAGCAACTGGTGCCTCAAACGAGCCGTGATATATGATGCACGGGGTTCGGTAATTGCCAAATATCGATCATATACCTCATCCAAGTCTGTCGTTGCCGGGCGCCTAAGCTTGAGAAGTACTATCTCTTGTAATTTTTGAATAGCTTCTGATTCTTCGGGGCTTAGTCTCTGGTATAGGTCGACAGATTGCAGCTCAACATCTTCTACTTTGTCTGAAACCGTAAGATTTGGGCCATTATGGGGAGCATATCTCCGGAAGTAAGGATCCCTCAGGAACTCGAGATGATCATTTACAGAAGTATTGTCGTATTGGTCAACAATTTCAAGTAGTTCACGTCTCGGCTTATCTCCCCGTGGTGGGATAGCTGCTTCAGCCGTGCTCGTGGCAGCATGGTTCCATTTGCGATCACACGGGAAATTGGAGTTGAAGAAGCCGGGACTTAAAGGCCGATGACTCAATGCTGCTATTGTCGAGCTGATATGTCTTGTAGAGATAAGTGTACAGGAATATACTTTAAGTTTCTTCCTAAGCCGTGACAAGGAAGGGCGGCCGGAGACAGTAAGCAAGCCCTCGCAGCTACGCCCGTCGCATATCTTGGTGGTATTCGTAGTATATAACGAGGGCACTGAGCTTAAGCCTGGCGAGGGTCGACAGGAAAGTATCGCGCCGTAAATCGACCCGTCAATTCGAGTAGAGATTCTCATGAGCTGTCCCGCATGTTGGTCCGGTCATCACAGCTTCTCTATGGACCCTACGGACTTAAAGGCATGGGGTTTGGCGAGTGACGTAGAGAATTCGAGAATTTTTTTTTTTTTTTTTTATTCAACTTTTCCTCTAATAGGTGATGGCGGGATTGTCGATTTGGGGTCGGGTTATCGCAAGCGTTAAAATAAAAATGTAACCGATAAGAAGTACAGGGTTTCTATATCATATACATGTAGCTTCCTGCAGTGAATTAAGTAGCTTGGTACCTTACTAAAGCAGCCAAATGACGCTAGCAAGTACTGTAAAGTCTCCATCCCACTATTTTAACGTGATACACTGGCTAAGAGGTACACAAGCAAATCTTTAAACAATAGCATGGATTCGTACATGTACAAATAAATCTAAACAAAACTACAGGTCACATCTAGGAAAATCGATTATCCCCGCCAATCGAGGTCCACCCAAGCAACTCGATTATGCGACTTTTGAACCAATTTTCTAAACCTTGAATTGTTAAAGTATCCCGAACAATTGGACCCAGCCATTCTACACTCTCGGCGTAGAACCAATTGTTCGAGTTTCGGTCTCTCCTTATACAGCACAAGGGAGGATAGGGGTATTGGCTTCAGGGTAACGCGCCATGGGTGGTCAAAGGCAAAAGCTGCCTGGTAGGGTGTACCAGACAGTCACGACGTTGCTAAACCACCGAATCTTTCCGAACATCCAAGTACAGGAACCGGTATGGTATAAGGTGGTTGAGTCGATACCCCCTTCCGAAATGCTCACGAGGCCACTCCCGCCTCAGCACAAGGCACCGAACCCCAAGGCACGAAGGCCGAGTAGATTATTTCAACCCCAGGAACTAGTGTATGAAGAGGATGAGCTACGAAGAACATTTTACAAAGACCACCCCTGGGAGCTAGCGAGGCCGAGAATGATAATCGAAATGGACGGAAAAGATGCGCAGAGATACGATTGGTCCAAAGGGTTAATACAACCAGGCATGCCCTTGTGCGGCGAATGGTAAGTATCATGGACTTGCGCATCCAAGTTCGGAATAGAATATGTTAACATCTTTTATAGTGTTGTTCAACGTCAGCTCTGGATGATGTACAACATCCCGGGCATAACAAAAGAAAAGGCTTATGACGCGGCGAGAAAGGAGTTTTACGCATTGCGACAAGAAGAGGAGGTCGAGCGCAGAATAGCCAAGGAAGAAGCTCAGATGGTGGGCGCATATTTCGGCAAGTCCTTCCTGCAAATAGGTCTGGATCTAGAAGACAAGCAGTACGAGGAATGGAAGAAGTGGGCTACCAAGCAGATCGAGGAAGTTCGGGCAGAACGTGATTCAGCCTACACGAATTACGGCGAGGAGCCTAACCCAGATGATGTTGATATGGATGCGCTCGCGGAACAACCAGAGGAGGTTGCTGTAGAACAGAGACGAATCTAGGCAGAAAGCCTCAATTATTAAGTGTATTAATGTACCACTAAGCCCTCTTCAGTCGACTTCACGACTCTCGGAGCCAGTGAATGGGGTAATTGTATTACAAGTCCTATGATCCTCCACAAACAATGCGCCTCAGAATTAAAATGGGTATCTTCCTTTTCTTCAACTACGACTCCTCGGGTATCAACTCCTTCAACTGCTCAATCCGGATCAAGTAGGTTTCCCTCTACACCGAGTGCGTTATTAGTACATGATGCCATGAATGATCGGGTTAAGACTTACAATTGCTTCGATCTTCAGTCGGTCTTCTGCGTTCGACGCTCTGCCGACAAGTTGTGTGAGAAGGGCGCATGCTTCTTGATAGTATTTTCGAGCAAAGGTATGAGATTGAGTATTATCGAGTTGAACGGCGGTATTTGCCTTGGCGAGGGCTGTAGCCAGCATTGCCTTTGACGACGGCATCGTGATGAAATATTAGGTTTGTGGTTGTATTTGTTTGATTATTATAATTTTATAGAATAAAAGGAGCGGAAAGAAACGGAGTGAAATCGCAATTGAAGAAGAAATAAAAGAAAAGAAAAAAAAAGAATGAAATAATAAAAGAAGGAAGTTGCTGATGATGATCTGATAATATATCTACACAGCCTTATGTACCTACCTTATATGTACCTGCCGAAGGTACTTGAGAGAAAGATGAAACCCTTTGGGTGACAGTGACACAAAGTATAAGAGATTGGACGATGATCTGATACAAGGGGTGCGGGTACTTGCATACCGCTTAGGTCGGCTCCGTAGGCGCAAAGGCGGTCGCTTAGGTACTCCAGCTGCAGCGATCATCAGGGTCCATCAACACCTCGGGCAGTACCGTACATGCAGGGTTATTCTCTGATACATAATTTACGTTACACCATTACTCTACTATAAGTCACTTTTGTAACAAAATAATTGCTTGAGGTAGCTCCTAATCTAATAGGAACCCTCCTTGCCTTAACAAGTGTCTATATTCAGTTTTCGGGTAAATAACAAACATTCCAATTAACAAGGTTTTGACGATACATCCCACGAGCCAAGACAAAACTAGAAATATAAGGAACAATGACTAATGAGCCAAACGGGAGGACATACCTCCCACTACTCCGATCCTGTGACAAGTGAGTAATCCCGTAATAATAACTCGTACTATATCTGACGATGGCGAAGTTTCCCGTATGATATCGTACCCTCAGACACATACTACCTCTTGTTGCTTCCCAACGACGATCAACCGCATGGGTATCTACTCCCAGAGATCGTCCAAAAGATGCCATGGACATCTCAATTTCATGTCAATCACAATGCGCCCCGGACCGTCACAGTACTAGACTCTTCCGAGGGGAAAGACACCGCTGGCGCAGTCAACACATCCTTCTCAGAACTAATCAACATCTGCATCGAGCAGAACCTCTTCCACATTTTAGATGGTAAGCACAGCGAACCGTTTGCCATCGTGAGCGCGAAATACCCCGTTCACATGGAACGCTTCGCCTCTGCGCTTTTCGGCATTATCAGTCGCGGCGCATGCACCACGGCGTACACCAAGACGGCAGACGGGACGTTGAAGCTCTGGATCGCCCGTCGCGCGGCTCACTTATACACGAGTCCCGGGATGTTGGACATAACCGTAGCAGGCGGCGTCAAAGCCGGCTCCCGTCCCATAGAGACTGTGATCCACGAAGCCGACGAGGAGGCCTCTCTGCCCGAAGCGCTGGTGCGCTCGCGCGTGCGCTCCGTCGGCGTCCTGACGTATATCACGGCTACCGGCGCGGATTTCCCCGGAGAAAAGGGCCTCATCATCCCGGACGTCTTGTACGTCCACGACCTGGAGCTTCCGAACGATGTCGTTCCCAAGCCGAATGACGAAGAGGTCGACACGTTCTACTGCATGGCCGTTGAGGAGGTGCAGACGCGTCTGCTGAACAGGGAGTTCAAGCCTGATTCGGCGGCTGTGCTTATTGATTTCTTTATTAGACATGGGATTATCACTGCCGATAACGAGAAAGATTTCATCGAGTTGAGTATGCGGTTGCATCGTAGACTGCCTTTTAGGATACCTTGATACCAGGATGAAGCGAGGCGTTATGTTACAATTGCAAGCTAGAAGGATGAGGTGTGGAATACATATAGAGTTAGAAAGACGCCACCTGTACTGGCATTGGCGCTGGGATAGGTACTGTTAGGTAGATTTGATGAAGAAGACATCTGGCTACATAAACACCAGATTAGTATTTGAAAATTATAGCGTCACGCTTTAAAGGTCTTTACGGCAGACAAGATATATATCAATATAGGAAAGTGTCCACAAACCTATGGACATTCTAACATATACTGTACGTCAGATACTCTAGTTGGATAGGATTGGAACTTAGGGGGGAGGGTTCATCCTACTATGGCCTGTTAAGTACGAAATGCACGAGGAAACTACCAGAAATTAAATTGCGAAACCTAATCGTTCATTCAGAACTATTGGCACTCCTAAGCTGGCATGAAAATGCCATGATGGATATTGTCCTTCTATGTGAAAGTCGCATGCAATGGCATCATTCCTCGATTGACATGAGTTTGATCTTCCCTCCTTCTGAAATCTCTCCCCTGCTCGATACAACGAAATGCAACCCATCCTTTGATCTTCGGAGATACTTCAATCCACCATAGGACAGCTTGATTTGAATAAAAGAACTGTATTCAACCATGCTGCAATAGCCAGAGAAATCCAGGCTTAATATATTTTCCAGTATCGAAGAGTGACTGGATGATTGGACTAGTTAGCAAGGGGAATAGTTACTAATATACCGACATGTGGAAGTAACATACCGTATCAAGCTGCAAGTTTCCAACTACTCCAAGGGGACACTAGGAATAGTCGGCATCACGACGATATTGCTGATGTACGTCTGGCGGGGGTAACGTTGGTGGAGCGGCGTATGCTGCACAATAAACAGATCCGACAACTGGAAGTACTCGACCAACTTTCCGGAGAAGCTCAGGGAGTTAACCCGAGCCCAGCTCTCGACGAAGACGCACTTCAAGGAGTCGACGGGGGCGAAGCCGAAGAACTTCATGAGGTAGGCGATCAGCATGAACACGAAGCCGGTGCCGGGGCCATCGGTCACGACCACGCCGGGGTACGTGCCCTTGGGGATGCCCCGGTTGTTGGGGGGCCGGTCGTTGAGGATGTCATAGGCGTCGCTGGCGCACTGGCCCACGCTGAAGATGGTCGTCCACCAGCTCTGGTGCACGGCGCGGCCGCGGCGGAAGAAGCGGATGTCGAACGTGCCGGCGTGCAGGTTGTACGCGTTGAAGCGGGCGTGGAGGTGGCGCTCGAAGTTCATGACCTTGTTGTAGCTCACCTCGTCGCCGTATCCGATAGCCCAGCGGCGATGCGAGTTGGGGCCCTCCGACTTGATGCTGCGTTCGACCATCTTGACCAGCTCGGCGGTGTGGCCGCCGGAGCCGCAGACGAGGACGGCGTAGAACGGCGTCTCGTTGGGCTCTTTGCGCGGCCAGAGTTTCTTGGGGACCTTGCGATGGGAGGCGATGGTCCGGTGGCGGTTCTATTTCTAGGTTAGCAAATTGAAAAAATAAAATAAAGTAAAGTAAAGTAAAGTAACAGTTAGGGTTGGTATTACCGGGATGACGAAGAAGACCAAGGTCACGGTTGATACGAGAAGGAACACCATGACAAGCTTGAGAGAAACCACGGAGAGGACGGCGAAAACACCAAAGTAAGCGCGGGTGATACCGTAAGAGAGGGCATGCGCAAGGACTTGCACGATGGTGCGGATAAAGTCGAAAGCACCACGGGCCGGTGCGGCCAATACGTCGCTATGGAGAGCCTCCATGTTGATGATGCACTGCCAATGCTCTTGATTTAATGAAGAAGATGTGTTGGTATTAGATGGGCTGGCAGGACCATCAAATGTAGGCGGAGGAGGCTCTTTGACTGTTGGGGGAGGAATGCGAAGAGAATTTTGATTGTTGTGGTTGTTATTAAATAGAGAATTAGTAGGGTTGGTAGGAGTGTTTGTGGAGGAAGCACCTCCCACACCAGGAGGGTTGCCTGTTGCCTCGGATGCCATACTGTGCTGCAGCTGGCAATGTTCACGACGCGAACGAGACTGGCTAGAGTTTTTGACGACGATGCGCTCTTTGATGGCCGTAGCTACGGCTACAAGCACCTGTGACGATCTCAGGTTCAACCTGGAAGCCGGTAGTGCTACTACAGGCCGCTACTAAGGCGGCTGTCCTGTGTCCTTCTAGCTCCGGGGATTGACAAAAGCCTAAGTCGTGGATGGAGTAATATACAGGCTCCTATCAGAGATGGTAATGGCGTTAGGTTAGTAGTGTATCTGCCGGGCTTAACTCCTGGGGATGGAGGAACTACCAACGGCCCTCAGGATAATATAATATAAGACTTCTGTGCCGGAGAAGAGACCGTTAGATTTTGCACACCTCCTTCGGTGAACTTTAATCACTTTACTTTAACGGACGCTGAGTCGATTTTGGTTGTTAGAAATCCTAAGGTGGCTTGTTAGTTAACGAATTGAAGAAAGAGATACGATATGAAGGACAGACGATTTTGAGGTGTTGATATTGGTTCATGGCTTTATGAATTTATGTGATCCGCCAGACAAAGCTTGTTTATGCGGCAATGCAATATCACCCCGGAGACACAATAGTCCTTCGCATCACCCGGGATGAGATCGCCGCAAAAATATAATAGATTCAATAGAATATACGCCTGTGGTGCTGGCGGCTTAGAGGGACGTTAACGAGGCCGTGTTTGTTTTTGGTGGCTACCTTAAGGGTTCTTCGTTAGGAACGGCGTGAGCTATCGGAGGCAGTAATTTGTACAAACGGCCATGCACGTGGCAGCCGGGATACCGCCCGGTTGCAGGGTCGAAACTTCCTCCCGGGGAACTTGAAAAGGAAAGCGCTACTTAGGTACTTACTGAGCCACTACGGCCACTGTAGTTCGCTAGACAATAGAAGCTAACTACCTAGTTGCTATTCCCTTCTTGGAATATCTATTACTTTTCTCCGAAATCGATCCTACCTCTCCTTCTGAATGCTTGAGCGATCTAGAAATTGTCCCGCCATACAAGTTCATTGTGATGTAGAACAGGTGTTCGAAAGATATAAACGGTACCTTACATTAGCACCAACTGTGGGTCACCCGCAAGGCCTAGATAAAATCTATTTTGGTATTACTACATAGTACGTACTACGTCACTAGCGGCGTAAACCATTTCTAATAACGCGTTACTGCGGTAGTTGCCGTTATCAAAATTTTATTAGGAACAGGGGTAACGCCTTATCGCGTCGCAACCCTTAGGCAAAAACACGCTCAGGCAGAGCTAAATAGACAATTAATTATTCATTATAACGCGAAAAAGGACCAAAAAAAGGTTAATGCATCACCTCGGCTTCCTCATAATCATTGCATCAAACCTTTTAGTATCCACAACCAAAACAACCAAAACAACCCGCCTGCCTTTCATTATTCATTTTCCCTTGTGCGGATACTAATTGCGGTTTTGGTAAACATGGCGACCTTACGGTCGAGGAAATTCCTGAGTTGCTTCTACTGCGGGAAAAGGTCTAAACTGCGTTTCGAAGGCCAGAAGTCATTTCTCTGCTTATACTGCGATGCGACAAATTGGTTAGACGAAGTGAGCACAACAAATTCTTGATGTCGGGATGAGATACCTGATACTCCTCGCGCGCAGTGCTAACCATATAGTAGTATGGAAGTATTACCGATCCTCCTACGACGTCATCAACCATCGAGCGCCCTCAGGTTCAGTTTGCCATTCCTCGCTCATCAGTACCCCGGTCACCAACGCGATCACCATCTCCGAATGGCATGGGATCTGAAGATTCCATCTTCTGTAATACGTGTTTAAGGAACCAGCATATGCTCACGAGTTCACTTGCGCAATTTGAGTGGCCGGAAGACTATAATACCGTCGAGTATGCTGCCAGAGAGAAGAGATATTGGGCTCTTCGAAGGGATCTTGAGAAAAGGTACCCTCAGATGTGCGCCCTTTGCGAACCCAAAGTAGAGAAGAAGCTACACGAAGCAAGCTATACGGCGCAAACCGACCATCTGCGCCGAATGATGGATCGTACGCGGTCTAACCGACAAGAAGTGAAGAGGCGAGGAATTCTAGACGCCGTTGACTGGGCAGGGAGATGGGCGTGGAAGCTCGGCTTTGCATTGCAGTTTCTATGGCACATTGCTATGCTTTGGTCACTCGTCATAGGGCAGTACGTCCTAAGCGGAACAGATTCGCGAGTGACTACGATTCTGAAAGGTGTACATCAATACGTTAACAATCTATTACCTGGCACAGACCAGCTCATGCAATGGGCGATTAGTCTTGCGTTATGTTCACTGCCGTGGAACCCGCGCTTCAAACAGACGATACGGGGCTTCACGGCGCACTATCTTGGATTTAAGCATTGGTATACGTACCAGTTTCTTATCTTGTTGGTACGATATGCCGGCCTCTCGATGGCCCAATACAGTTCCTCGGAGAGACTACAGGTGCCAGCGCAACTGGGCGCGCAACTCGCCATAGCGTTACTGATGACCTTTGTGAGCGCAGATGAAATCTAACGTATGGACTTGGGCTAATATAATGTATAGATATATCACGCGTCGCGGAAGTCTATTCATACAGACACAACACCCCTTTTCCGACCTCGCCAGAAGTTGAATAGCTCACACAAATCACCCGTCGCACCAGAACCGCCAAAGAATCAAAACGATCTTGGAAGTATACTCGACGAGATCTCCCAATCACGGGTTGAGCCCGCGCCGCATTCTCCTCAAAGTCCGAATGCCCATCAACCGACCGTGTATAATGAGCCCTTTAGCGGCTCATTCGGCGGTTCCTTCGACAACTCATTTCATAGACCGCAGCAGAACTTGTTTCCCAACTCGTCCTTTAGCTCTATGCGTCTATCTGACCCAGTTATCACTAGAAAACCAGAACCTCAGAGAGTTCATTACGAGGAAGAAATGGATTGGACGCCATCCGCTTCACAGCACCGAGCGTTCAGCACGTACAACCCTTATAAGGTGAAGAACACTAACCCACGCTTCAACGATACCCCCATAGAGGCAAAATCCGGTCCCATCTGGTACAAGGTGCCCCCAGCGCCTACTACTCCCGCACAGAAGCTACGCAATCCTCCCATGCGCCCGATTATCAGAGAAAGCCCAAAGGAGGTAAAAGAGAACTTCTTCCAAAGTGCAGCCAGGGGACCTTTAAACATTGGATCGAGTCACGGTAGCTTATCAGATATTAAATTTGCTGAGCCAAAATTCTTTGCGCCTGAGGATAAAGACGACCCACGAGATAACCTCTCTAGGATGTTTGCAAGTTCTTTCAGCATTAGCCCAGATCCAGATGAGCAGAGGTATCGGAATCCTAGGCGTACGGGCATAAACTCTGTTTTCGGTTTGCGCCAGAGCTCTCAGAATACAACAGATCGACAAAACCATCGTGCAACACGCTTTGCGGAGCTATTTGTGCTTGCAGGTGCCCTTTACGCGTGGGTTTCAGCTTTGAAAACGGACGAACCGTATGGTCTGAGCCTCGCTTTGACTTCTATTATAGCCTGTCTTATCGTTTCGATTCGACTTGCTGCTGACCTACAGGTCGATTTTCAGCTTCGAGAAGGGAAACAGCCACCATTATTTGCCGCGTCATGGGCGAATTTAGGGTTGGCACAGGTTATATCTTCACTCATTCTTGCGTGGAGTCTTTGGTCGGGAGTTGGGACTAGGTACCCCTGGAACATATACGGTAGTGCTCATATTGTAACTGTGATAGTTCATCACGTTGTGCATATTTTCTTATAAACATAATGTCGAGCTTGGGACTAGGAATTGTACCATATGAAAACGGAACTGCATGGTATAGGTTGGGCGGTTGGGAGGTCTGGATCAATGGCATTATGATACAGCATGGCATAGCGTTCATTAACACATGTATTACCTAGAGTCAAAGGTGGAATAACATATTGCATAGGATATAAATGGAGGAGTTTTCTCGGGTTGAGCGGACAGCATACATTGGGTACCCGACGTAGGATCTTACGGTGGAAGATACCCGAGCATCAGTATTCGGAGTCTCGGTGGGAGCAAGGAGAAGTACTAAGGTACTTAAATTGATCGATAAGATTCAGCTTCCTGAGTCCCCTGACCCTTAACAGTTGGACATACTACCTTAGGTACCTAAGGTATGTATATCGTACCCTCTTAAGTGCATACCTATACTCCAATCAGTTCCAATATTTTGGGCGAGGGTCCTAGCCAAGAACTGTCATCAAGTTTCCACAGTAAGGAAAAAAAAAAAAAAAAAAAAAAAAGATTACATCCATTCCGTAACTTAAATTACATCGGGCTTTGAATTGGAAAGTAAACTCAAAGTCTAGCTGAAAATAGCAGATCTCACAGCGCTGGAACGTACTATACAATAGGGTATCATACGATAAGTGATAGGCGATAACGCCACCGTCAGGCTGTCAAGTTACTGCAAGACTGACCGCGGAATACTCGGTCAGGTTAGGTCAGACGTAGCTCATTTCCTCCGAACGCTAATTCGAAAGCTAAAAAAAAAACGATTGGACCCCCTAAATTTTTTGTAGATCTTTAATGCTTTATTATATCCGAGTCCCCTGAATTGTTCTTAACTTTTTTTCTTTTTTCGAATAATCTCGTTCTTCTCTTCGTCCCTTTGCAAGTCTTCCTTCTACGTAGGGGATTTACTTGTCTTTTTGAGTTACGGGTCTCTTCATTCCCTAATATTTGTCGCTCCTTAGATTTATTATCACCTAAAAACTTCTCGCAAAATGCCTGGTCGAACATTACCGACCCTCACTCAAGCCGAGGTTGAGTCGCACAACAGCAACAAATCTTGCTATGTTACAATCGGAACCAACGTCTACGATGTGACTGAGTTTGTCGAATCCCACCCCGGTGGTCCCGACCTAATCCTTGAATACGCCGGAAAAGACATTACCGCGATTCTTAAAGACGAAATCTCCCACAAGCACTCAGATTCCGCATATGAAATCCTAGAAGAGTACCAGACCGCCTTTTTGGTGACGGATAAACTCGCGCCAAATGGAGATGTACAGAAGAAGATTGCCGATTCCCAAATCAATGACAAGGTCAACGACTACGTTCACCCACGAACGGGCATGTCCTGCGAAGAAGACCTGAGCAAGGAAACAGACATAGACAATGACTACAAGGAACATAAGTTCCTCGACTTGAACAAGCCTCTATTGATGCAAGTTTGGTTTGGTGGTTTTAGCAAGAGATTCTATCTTGATCAAGTTCATCGGCCAAGACATTATAAGGGCGGCGCCTCTGCGCCTTTGTTCGGAAACTTCTTGGAGCCTCTTAGCCTGACCCCTTGGTGGGTTGTTCCTTTGATCTGGCTTCCTGCCATTTCCTATGGTGTTCACTTAGCATCTCAAGGATTCGACAGCGTACTTGGTCTGGCTGCTAGCTTCGGCGGCGGTGTACTCTTGTGGACTCTCATAGAGTACATTATGCATAGATGTCTTTTCCATCTTGATGAGTATGTTTTATCATCCATTTATCATAATGATGTTGCTAATAAGTTTTCTAGTCACCTACCGGATAACAGAGTTGGAATCACACTGCACTTTTTGCTTCACGGCGTACATCACTACCTCCCCATGGACAGGTACCGTCTAGTGATGCCTCCTGCCCTCTTTGTGGTGCTTGCAACCCCCTTCTGGAAACTTGCACACTCGGTATTCTTCTGGGATTGGCATCTTGCCACAGCTGTATACTGCGGTGGCATCTTTGGATACGTTTGCTACGACCTGACTCACTACTTCCTACACCACCGAAATCTGCCCCTTTGGTACAAGGACCTTAAGAAATACCACCTCGCCCACCACTTCCTTGATTACGAGCTGGGCTTCGGCGTAACCAGCCGATTCTGGGATCAGGTGTTCGGTACCGAGCTGGTCACCGTGGTTAAGAAATCTTAGATCTTGACCGCTGCTTCATACAAGACCCATTCTAGATACATGGGCATGGCGATATGTATTGAATGGACATGATGTGAAAAAAAAAACCGGAACTTGGGGTGGTGAGATTATAGGCATGAGGTCGGCAAATTTGGCGTTTGATACCTAGTATGACACGAGAAATATTCAGCTTTAGTCTTCACTCGACTCGTACCTAATAATTAATGATTTGAAGTTTGTCTTGATGATTGGTTCGTGGCTTGATTAGGAGACGTGTTACAGTGTGTCAGTGGTGTGTGTCAGTGACAACATCGAATGTTGGCCCTTATTAGGAGGTACTACGTACCTAGGTAGCTGCAGGTACAATAAGATGCATGTTTGGAGATGTACTTCCAAGGAGTATACGACATATCCGATATATTACATTAAACCATGTGCTCCACATGTAAGTGAGGTAGGCCATCCCCTAATTGACTCTGAATCATAAGTTCTATCAGTACGTACCTAAGCCGTCACATTAAGTAATCGAGTGCACGGACATTGGTTTTTTTCAACTTACCTAAGGTACCTACCTACCTACATATGTACCATGGTAGGAGGTTACCTAGGTACAATACCTTGGCACGGTTATGGTATTTTTACCCGGAACCACCAACATGTCAGCTTTTTCTGCAGGCATCTTCTTCTGCCACCCCTCTTGTTTTTCAACTTCCCAAACTTAGTTGATGTCCACCTAGGACCCATACAATACCGTCGGCAAGTCGTAAGTACTCTTGTTACTGTATTTTAACAGTACTGCATCATACTTAATTATCCAACTTTTTACCTTGCCGACCAAACAATTTATTCTATCAACAATCCTAATCATACCCGAAGATCATACCAGAGGAAGTTGCCGACTCCTAAGACTCTAGCCTCGTTCTGACCTATCAAAAGGTTTTCTTCGAGATGGCAACCCTTGATGTCGAGGCTTTACTTGATGCCACTGCTAGCAACAAAGATGATACCAAGGAGACCGGATCTAAAGATTCTGATGACCGCGTAAAATCTGACAGAAGCGAACGTAGGGACCGCGACCGCAGCCCTGGCCGAAGACGCGATCGTAGCACCGACCGTGGACGACGTGATCGGGGTGATGATAGGGAAGCAACACCTCGCAGTGACGCAGGTAGCCATAAGAGTAGGCGAAGAAGTCGGAGTCGTGATGATGACCGTCGACACTCACGTCGTCACAGAGGAGGCGATGGAGATTATTACCGCAGCGGCGGACGCGGCCGAGACCGCTCTCGCTCGCGATCTCCTCGTCGGCGCTACCGTCCAAGAGACGAACACCGCGACCGTGATCGCGACCGTGATGACCGCAGCTACTATCGAGGCAGGGATGAAGATAGACCTAGAGGAGGTCGTACACCAAAGCGTGATCCTACCCCCCAACTAACCGAGGACGAACGCGATCGCCGTACCGTATTCGTCCAGCAGCTAGCTGCCCGTCTTCGTACCAAGGAGTTAAAGGAGTTTTTTGAGAAAGTTGGCCCAGTCACCGAGGCTCAGATCGTTAAGGATCGCATCAGTGGCAGGTCTAAAGGGTCAGTTATTATATTCAGATATTATTATTATCTAAAATCGTAGTACTGACAATTATTATAGTGTTGGCTACGTTGAATTCAAAAACGAAGAATCCGTAACTGCTGCTCTTCAGCTCACAGGTCACCAACTCCTAGGTATCCCGGTTATTGTCCAGCTTACTGAAGCTGAGAAGAATCGCCAAGTTCGTAACACCGAAGGCTCTGGCTCCCACGCCAACTCGATCCCCTTCCATCGACTTTACGTAGGCAATATTCACTTTAGTATTACTGAGCAAGATTTACAAAATGTATTTGAACCCTTCGGCGAGCTCGAATTCGTCCAGCTTCAAAAAGATGACACCGGCCGTAGCCGTGGCTATGGATTTGTACAGTATGTTCTCCCACAATTGCTTCAAACAGTATATGTCACTAACTCGAGTCTCCTAGGTTCCGTGAAGCTGACCAGGCTCGTGAAGCGCTCGAGAAGATGAATGGATTCGACCTTGCCGGTCGTCCAATTCGTGTTGGTCTTGGTAACGATAAGTTTACCCCTGAATCAACTGCCAATATTCTACAGAGGTTCCAGGGTCAAAACCAACCGTATCAGGGATCCGCTTTCTCCGGTGCTGGTGGACGGGGACCTCAAGCCTCCGGCTTCGACCGAGCGGGAGGTCGTGACAACGACAAGGCTACCGGGGCCAGCGCCCTAGATGACACTGATGTTGCGGGAGTCAATTTTAACAACTATAGTCGCGATGCCCTAATGAGAAAGCTCGCCCGAACCGATGAAGCTTCTAACGGAAGCCATAATGAGAGACAGATTCTCAAGCCCAAGACGGAGACCAAGCCTCTCCCAGTAAATGTCAACATGGCCAGTCGCTGTGTTGTTCTTCACAACATGTTTGATCCAGCTGAGTACGCTCTCTGTTTTCATTACGACTGTTCCATACATATACTGACTAGTGACTATAGAGAAGAAGGTGAAGATTGGATTAAGGAACTGGAGGATGACGTTCGACAGGAAGCTGAACAGAAATATGGCCATGTAGTCCATATTTCCGTCGATCCGAACTCTCCCGGCGACATCTTCCTTAAATTCGACAAGGTCCAAGGAGGCGAGAACGCTATTAAAGGGCTGAACGGGCGTTATTTTGGTGGACGGATGATTAGCGCTGCGCCTGTTGTGGACGCCGTCTACAGCAGTTTGTTCTCTCGTACCAAGGCTATTTGATATGCTAATTGTTGGTCGGGCCTTTCCCGTTCTAGGAACTTTTCACCGTAAGTTACATATGTAACCATTTTACAAAATAAACCGTTCTAATTTGAATTAGATACCGTACTCGCTACCATTTTTCTCACACGGATGCCAGCCCTCAAGACCTCATTCACTCCATTCGCCTGTCAAATTGGTAAACGACATTCTACGCAGCATATTTCTCCGAGATCAAACGACATACTCTCCCAGTCATGCTACAAAATCCTTACTTTTCGCGCTGATTTTACAATAGAAGCCCCCCCTTTTCCAGAGGAACATGCATCCTCATACGTCAGCTCTTGTCTGCTGACATCCGTGTCAAACCGAACATCATTTCCGATCATTATCGCCGAGCCGGGGAACGTTCGTCGGCCTGCATGCCATAGGACCAAGCTAGGTAATTAGGCGTTGGTAGTACTAAAGCATATGATTTTAGATTATGATAATTATCTATTGTTTCGGTGATATTGGTATGAAAACTCCCGGAAGATTGTGATCATGCCAGCTCTGACGCCACCTGTAGATTTCTCGTGGCATTTTCAGCGCCGCTGAATGCGTTTTTAGTCGTCCATCTAGGTCGACTTCCCAGTTCATGGTATAGAATACGTTAGCGGCTAACGCATTGCAGTTTTCTTGATAACAAGTAACAATGTGTCGCGTTTATTCTTCGTGTAGGTATGGCCCAGGTTAGGTAGGTACCTATGTGCTCGGCCATTTTCTCTATACCGCTGTTCGAATCGGGATGTTTACACTCCAAGCAGCCAGGTTGTTATAATACCGACCTTTTTTCTTAACAGGGAATAGTCAGTGCCACACGACAACGCAAGAGCAAGTCGTCTATTCCAATCTACTAAAAATACAGCCTGGACATTAGACGCGCGCTCGAGACAATCATGTCGACATGTGACAATGGCCTATTCTATGCCCAACTTACTGGGACTGAACTATAAATGCTACCAAACATACTAACCTTCCAGAGCGTGGATTACACAGTGCGTTGGTTTTACGTGATTTTTTCTGGCGATTGGGTAGATCGCGATGTATAAACGAGGCTAACGTAGTATATGGCAAAGTACTCCCGTTAGCAGTGCAATCTGTTATTAAACACGTCAAGCCACTTTTGAGAGACAAGGTTGGCATTTGCCGATGAGGGTCTGATGGTAAGTGCTGTCCGTAGAATAGTCAGTATTGTTACTTCGGTAATAGAGGTTAGAGCAGATCAAGCAGCAAAACATTCTGTTAGTATCAAACAGGAACATACATGAAGATCGATCTATCTTGATCCATTCCGCAAGAATTGCTTAGTTATTAAGAATACGGAGACAGGATACAATAAATAAAATATCTAGAGATCATCTGAGCCTAATTGACCTAGCTAGTCCACTGCTTATTTAGGGGGCATGTGCTTCACTGTGAATATCTGACAAATGCGGAAAGGGTAATGAGTCTTGCAGTTTTATATTTTCACAGTATACAGGGATTTCCACAATTCTAAATCGTTTCGATCTTGTTGATAGACAATACTGGCATCTTCATTAGCTCCCTGATATCATGATATTGTGCCTACAAGAGGGTTGTGTCTGGCCTCTTCGGCTAAACAAGATACCAAGAAAATATGCTCTTACTGGTCACTGAAACTTTTCTTTTATAGCCCCATGACAAGGACGTAAATTTTTGCTGTTTAGCCTTTATAGTAACTCTGAGTTTCGTCGCCAAGGGCCTTGTATAGTACGTAGTTATTCACAACTAATGAGAAGTCGGCGTCTCCTGGAAGACGAAGACATGATCCTTTTTCGAGCTCACCCCTGGGTTTGTTGTGTCTGACGATAGTCAACGCAGTACACCCAGCTACTGGTAGATGTTAATAATCACTTACATACTATACAATGCCCTTACATTAACCCTGAACATGGGGAATGGATTTTGGAGCTGCTGTTACGTCGCTCAACTCTCCTGAGAGCTCCTGTAGCTGAGTCTCAAGATCTCACTTCGCACCATATCATAATTAAGGATACAATTTGCATCACCGTCGTGATCATACGCCTTGTGGCACATCTAAGGGCCGTCCTGGTTTTTACAGTATTTTTAAGGCAAGGGTTTCCCCTCCTTTACAGCCAGACCCCCTTGCCTCTAAATACATAACTTCTCCCAGGCATCCTCCATTCACTCATGATCTATTGAATTTCTACAAAAAGCACCTATTCCCTATATAGGCTGCTGCTTTGGAAGCTTCTCCAAACCTTAGTTTCCTAGAACACATTCCGCATTATTTTCATATCCTTTGAATAAGTACCTACCTACCTCTGCACACAACACGTTTAGTAGGAGAGCCTACTGCATTATATTGCCGGCCATTACTCTATACGCATGGTTTTCTATTTGATATCAAACCCTATTCGCTGTTAGGCAGTCCTAAGTCTCTCTCTGCCTATCTTACCACTACTGGATAGGTAAGTCATACAGGCCCTCTTGGATGCTTCCTATGCACTTCACACATTCGCATGTAACTCTTCCGGCTTATTTATACTTGAAGTGTGGTACTAACTACGTCGGAAATATAATAGGCTTCAAGACTTATTTCCTATTAGGCGCGCAAACCTCTCATTTCCACCCGATACGAAGCCTTCGACAGCTTCAAATCTGACTTCACTACGCTTCGACCAAGATAGCATTCACTCGCCTGAGCTGGAGGCACTTTTTTGACCATTTCTTTATTGGCTACTGCTAACACGTATCGACAGTATAGCACGCTTACCTATTCCCGGTCTAACCTAACAAGTACGTAAAACTCTACCCTCGCTCTGATTGCTATATTTGTTCGCCTATAGAGCCACTATTTGGGACATATATGCTAGTTACATTGTTCATCGTTAAAGGTAATCTTTTAGAGCTGACATTGCATCAGGCAGTCAGAAACAATGGCGTTGTCAGAGGATCTGAACCCTTTGGGCGGGCCCTACCTAATGGGGTCACCTCCAGATGCTTCGTACGAGAAGTAAGTGACATATTTCCTCTTCTATTTCCGCACGCCCACTATCATCTTGCCTGGTCCTGCGGAGAGAGGATGCCGATGTCGAGATGTCCTATACGGTGCCACGATTCGGGATATTCTATGTGTCCCGCAGTTCAATTAGTGCGAAAGGTACCTCCTTTTCCCTACTTTGGATCATATTACAGCTGGACCTTGTATTGGCCGATCTGGATAGCCTACCTGGATAGGTCTCTTTACATCTCTATGGGCTAGCACATGCCTAGCAGCTAGAAGGCTTGCCCGGTAACGACCGACATGATGATGACCTATCTCTTATCAGCCCACTTGAGTATATCTTTGGAAGCTTCACTTCGAAATTTGCCTAGAAAGCGACTGGAAAGAGTTCTGCGGATGACGTCTCTTGCCTGTTCCGGACCCGTATCAGCGTTTTTACGAAAAAGGGGTAGAATGAGGCCAGAAAACCTTTGAATATCTCGGTGCAGTCGAAGTTTATTATCAGTGTTATCTCTTGGTACCAGCTAAGAACCGTCCGGCACCAACGACAATGAATTGCACTATTAATTGCAGTCAATTCAGTTATGGAAGTGTGGTTGTTCATACCTTCCCAAGCACATCCAAATGATGTTGTGTCGTCGCAATTATTCCGCCCCAATAATTCAATTTTCCCTTTGAAATCTCTGCCTGGGGAAACTGCATTGGGCCTCCTTACCCGTTCTTGCCCTCGTTACTATCCCGTTCCTACCCCGTTCCTATTCTAGCAACGCCTTACCACCTTCCTTCCAACTCCCCAACCTTTCAACCTCTTGCTTGTACGAGCAACTGCATATCTGTGTGCCTTCCCCCCGGCATCTCTACCATTTTCTATATAATCAGGTTCCCTCCCACCATCCTTCGGACCATTCTTCTCATCACTCCTCATTATTACTACTTACCCCTTACCTTACCTTACACCTTTCCCAATACCAATCCCGGATAACAATCCAATACCCCAAACACTTTCTTCGTCCTTGGCTTATGGTATCCTTTACCACAACCATTGTCTAAACCTAGTAGCTTGGGACTTGGCCAACCATTGACCACTTGGGATTAGACACTTGGAACGGGTTATCTTGGGCCATTCTATCTTTACTATTCATCAAACTACTTTAAACTCTGGCTACAATGTCCACTGACTCGTCTTACAGCAAGAAACCCGGCGGCGGTGTGTCGGTCAGCTTCGAGCCGTCTGCAACCTCTAACCCATCTAGTGAAGAACAAGTCAAAAGCCCGGCAAGCATAAGTGAAGAGGAGTCAAAGTTACTCAGCGACTCCAACTCTTTCGCTGCGAATACTGGCCCACAGCCTTCAATTCCACAGTCTGTACCCCCTACAAACTACCGCTATGGGGGAGGCGCTACGTTTCCGGCCCCTAGCACGCAGCCACAGGCCGCGGGTGCTCAGCCAGTGACTCGCTACCGAGATTCGTTCTCGAGCAACACTTCCAGCGCTTTCACTAGCAATCCTGCGTTTCCATCGGGCGATGCTAGAGTCGTCGGAGAAGACGTAAGTTTTCCGAAACTTGAACATCGCCCCCAGCTATTTAGTTCTTCACACTAATTACAAGTTATAGGACTCTATCCACATGTGCCGTCTCATCGCTCATCGTATTTCAGCGTGTATTACGTGGACCAGCCGCATCCCTGGGATGCCAGTGGACCGATCCAACAGGCACAGGGAAATGATGAACGAGATTGGACAGCTCGTCAATTCAACGGTTCACCGCCTACGCATGGAACGAGACCAGACTGTCAACGAGTGCAGAAAGCAAAACGACAACTACGCACGAATGATTCGTGAAAAGACCGCGGCTTCGGGCAAGATTGAGAAACTGCAGAGGGAATTAGGACAAGCCCTTAGCAAAGAAGACTCTCTCACGCAAGAGCTAAAGTTTCTCAGAACTCGCATCGACAAACTGGAAGCCGAAAATGGCAGTTACCAGACCAAGCTCAAGACAGTCCAGGATCATTATTCTATGATGATCGACAAATGGTCTGCTCTCGAAGAGAAGCAGGAAAATGCGCTTCAGGTAAGTTTCTCTACGAGAAAACTCGAGATATCTATCTAGAGAGGTAGCTAATTGCCTTCCTCCTTACAGAATTGCAAAAATCAGATCAAAGATCTACAATCCCGAAACGACCAACTTGTCAAAGCTGCCAAGGGACAGTCCGAACAAGGCTCGCCTCAGCCAGCAGAAGTCGCGCCTTCGTCCACCCAAAAGGACGAAAACAAGAACGGCTTAGATGATGAAACTTATGCGGAGTTGCATAAGATGCTGATCAAGAAACATGGACCACAGACCACGAATGACGGCAGCGTTACGAGCTCGTCAGGTTTCAAACCGAACCCAAAGGCGCCATCATGGGATCCCCAGAGCCAAGCGAAGCGACCTCGCAGTTTCCTCACCGTTCCGTCTGCACCCTCTGCCGCTAGCCGCAAAGGCTCTCCCGTCGGCGGTCCTTCCAACTGGCCCGCCCTGATTAACGCCGATGGCTCGAGACGCGAGTCCAGCAGAGCTGCTTCTCAGAAGCAGCTCGTCCACGCTTCAAGCGCTGTGAACAAGGTCCCCGGCGGCACGTTTGCCCGCCACAAAGATCAATGGACTATGGCCGACATACAAGACGGAATCGACCACATATTCGGGCTGACGAAAGGATACATCGTCCGATGCCATTCGAAGCAGGGCGAGCAATTCAAAGTCGCCGATCTGATGCTGGAGAAAAGAGAGCCGACTACTTGGAACTACCTCCTTAGCCTGGTTTACCCGAACCGCTCCCAGGCACGAAACCACATGCTGTACCTCCTCGGCGTCCCGTCTTACAGACCGTATATCATTATGCGTGTCGCGCTGGATTACCTCTTTAAGAAGGTTATCTCTCCGGATATTTTCTTAGGTATCGACCGCAACCTAGACGGGCATCTCACCGCCCTGCAAGAGAAGATCACGACTTTCCACCGCTCGAGCGGGCGAACGAACGCGCGCGACCGCCAGCGCGTGATCGACGAGCATGCGCGCATCGTGGCGCACGCGCTCAAGGACAGCAGCATCGAGTCTTTCAAGCGGGAGAGCATCGAGCGGCACGCGCACATGATGGCGATCATCATGCAGCCTTTGCGGTCGGTCTCGGTGGCGGACAAGGAGGCGCTGAAGCCGCTGCGGGTGATGGTGTCGGCGACGTGGGAGGTGAGCGCGAAGGTGTGGATGTCGGGGATGACGCTGCACTACACGTTCCCCGAGTGCGCGTGCAAGTTCGCCGAGGGCACCATGGAGCCCGTCAACGGCGGCGCGCTGGGCCTGTCCCCCTCCGAGCTCCAGCTCTCCCAGACCAGGGTCTCCTTCGTCGTCTCCCCCGTCCTGTCCGTCCGCGACGAGAGGGACGAGAACGAGCTCGAGTACCACGGTATCAAGAAGGCGCAGGTTTTGGTGATGAAATAAATCGACAAGTTATTACCGAAGTACGAAACCTTCAAAACAGTTTTAGGAATGCAGGATCCGCGATGCCCTTCTTTTTCTTTTCAGCATCTTTCTTTACGCATGGGTTCTGGGCATGCATTACTCATTGGCCTGCGGGCGAGCATTTGCCATTATGATTTTCAGGCGGGACCATGGGCTTTTCTTATGTGGTGCCCGTTTCGATCTGGTGTGCCTGTGCTTCTTCTTTTATTATTCTTTTCCTTTTCCATAAGAAGTACGATTTCTGGAGAGTCAGCTTTACGCAAAAAGTGGAGGAGACGGAAAACATAATGATTCATTTCTGGAGGATAGAGGTGAGTATCTTCTTCCCGGTTAATTTGAACATTATTCTGACGCTGACACTACTTAGAGGAAAGCAGAATTTCAGTCTGCAATGAATATTGGAGACCCGAAGAAATGTTTCTAGGTCATATGGGTTGTCTCTAAGGACAAGAAAATTTACAGCACTGAGACCCCTTAATGCGGCAGACGGTTGTGATTTTCTTTACGCAGCCCAGGGCTTTCTAGAGAGTTATGCTCTCGACCTCTACAGCCAACGGCTAATAAGGGCAATATTCGAGGAACGGCGAGTTTTGGTGGGGGAAACATGGTAGGCGAGTAGGCAATAGCCGCTGACACCGACACCGATGTGTGTCATTATCACACGACTGCAAGGCGGGCTTGCACACCGGTGAGGAGGGAGAAAAAATCCATGCAGTTTACCCAGAGTATGGTCTTTGGTTCAGCTCTGGGGTTTGGAAGCACTAACAGTGCGGGAAGGAGAGAAAAAGGAGTGGTCATAGTCTTAACCAGGCAAGGCATTTCCCTTCGCAGCTTGCTTTTTACGACTTGCTCTGATGGTACGGCACGGCACATCCAACAACCAATACGTTTCCCATCGCGCGACTTGGCGTCCACAGAGAAGCACAACACCACTCGACAACTAACTAGCCTTCTCGACAAGGCCAAACTGTTGCGATGTTGCCACGGCCTTGCTACAAGATGACTTTGCTCTAGTCACAGATTGTCTTTTCTTTTTCTTTTTCCTTGCGAAGTCTTTTGCGATACCCGCAAGGGGGTAAGGGTTTCGGCATCTCCTGGAACGATCTTAGCAGATATCGGACGGTTGGACAGCTAGGGCGATGGATGGATAATGTATTAGGGATATGGGTCGGATAGATCCCTAAATCATGCTCTGGCGATAGTTCACAGTTGGTACTGCCTAAGTTGGTCTCTAGATTTTGCCATTAATAGTTTGATGGCCGGCTTGGCCTTACAAAATTTAATGCGTTTCCATACCATCTACTTCGCTTGACTGATTGCTTTCGGGTTCTCTTGTTTAAGATTAACGTGCTTATTTATGAGGTAGGTGCCCGAGGTGATGTTCGTTAGTTACTCCCGCATTACGAATTTGTAACTTGGGTTTCCGTTCAGGGGTTATATGGCATAGGATATTCAGCAAAAGTGTCTCGCCCGCTACTATGGCATTGTACTGCAGACGAATGGGCACGGAAAATACAAACCAGGGATGGGTAAAGCTAGAATATGGTAAGGTATTATTTACTAAAGACATCATATTTACCATATCATGTAGGTTTGTCAGTAGCATTCCTCTATTTGACTCGTGCTACCCCGCGAAAGACTTTGGTAAAATAATTCTTAAAAATACAATGAGGAAGTTCTTTTAGTGGTCCTCCCCCCTCCCCCCTTTTCTCTATGACTAAGGAAATTCACTCTATAAATCCTCTTAAAGGGTATCAATAAACGTTGCGAGAGAAAAGATAATAAACAATATGAGTACCTAAAGGAAGGCATAATACCACCCATGCTCCTTGTCGTCAACTCCACCAAACGAGAAAAGCCGCTGGCTTCACCAGCTACTTCATATTTTCCTAGGCACCAATGTAAATCATAGGAAACTCAAGCCCCCTCACTTCCTCGGCCCATCAACCCTAACCATAACCTTCCGATCGAGCTTCCTCTTAACAGCGCCCAGCACGACCTTCAAGATACCATCCGCCGTGAGCGAGGGGTTCCCACGGCCCGACGGCCCCGTAGCGTTAAACGTGGCCGTGTCCACCATGTCCCGGATGCTCTCGCGGCGGCACAGCTCGTCGTCGAGGTCCCGCAGCGCCCGCGTGGCCCCCGGGTCCCGCCCGACCTGGAAGAACTGCACGCCGACCTGGTGCGGCGGCGCGCCCATCGCGTCGAGCCGCCGCGCCGCCGCGGCGATGATCTCCCCCGGCTCGTCCGTCGGCTGCCCGTCCGTGATCACGATCACGTTGATCGGCCGCACGCAGTACACGTCGCCGCCGCACTCCCGCACCCGCCCCTCGTAGTGCCGCAGGTACGCCCGCAGGATCTGGTCCAGCCGCGTGCCCGTCGGCGTCGCCTGGCTCGGGCGCACGACCTCGAACAGGTCCGTCACGAGCCGCGCCTCCCGCAGGCAGCGGTACCCCGTGCCCGCGGCGCCCCGGCTCGCGTCCCCCCGGTCCGACGTCTTGTGGTTGAGGAAGTACACGTCCACGCCGTCCTCGTCGCGCTCGACGCAGATGGGCACGATGGCCGCGACCGCGGCCTGCGTCTCGGCCCAGCGGCGCTCGGCCTTCATGGAGAGGGAGTCGTCGATCAGGAAGATGGTGTTGAATTCTCGCAGGAAGGCGTACTGGTCATCTGGGAGCTCGCCGGCGGCGGCGGCGGGGACTGGCTCGGCGGGCGCTGGCGAATACGGCGGGGGAGGGCTTGCTCCGCGTCCCCGTTGAGAGCGCGGGTTTGACGAGAATATATTGCTGCCGAAGATGGAGGATATGCCGCTGCTGCGCTGGCTGCGACCGCTAAGCGACCTCCGCAAGGAGAAACCCGAGGGGGAGCGGCCTCGGGAGTCGTTTGCTTGAGAGTCGGGTCTCAAGCTACTGCCGCTGTAATTGTCTCCAAAAGGATTCCCCATGGTGTTGATATTTAGTTGTTGCTGTTGATAGAATTCCTCGTGTCTGCACTGAATGTTTCTGCACCGACTGGAGCAGCTGGGAGTTTTTAAAAAGGACGAGGAGTGTGTCGAGTATGGCTGTATGAATCCAATGGGAAAGGGGGAAGGACAGGTAGAAATAGCTTGCATAGCTAAAGGAGCTGTTGGTGCCAAGTCAGGTGTATCAGTTGGTTTGCAGAGCAAACGGAGTCAAGCTAGCGTTTGTTTCTCAACCAAAGTTTCGGTACAGTCAAAGTTGAAAAAGAGGAACAAAGGCAGTGACAGCTGTCTTTGTTTTATCTCCCTTTTTTTTTTCCCTCGAGAAATCGTAAGGCCCAAGTCGTGACGTGGAAGACTTAGAGGAAAGGTACCTGTTAGGTAGCTTATATGCGTTTGCTTGTAGTTGCTGACTCGATATTCAGCACATATGTGTAAACATTTGCAATGTTCAATTGTGAATGATGATTCGTTATATTAACTTGTTTGCTGATGAACTGGAATTTGTTGTCTGGCCCCCTTATTCACACAAGAGTATACTCGCATGATTTATACTGACTTGAAAAATCCATGATATCGCCTTGTCTGCCTTGCCGACATAAGCACAGTGTCAGGGACGACTATAAGATAATAAGAAGACTCCGTTAACGGCGTATTGAAGCTGATACACTTAGGGGAACTTCTTTACCATGGGAGTTTTCGATATTGAGGCTATGCCATAAGTAACCCTTTGGTGTACATAAACATAGCCTCCCCCACCTCGGCCCCCTTACGAGAGGCTGAAGCCCCTCAGAAAGGCGTCGAAAAAGGTGACACACTTTCACACACTCGCTTCAAATACCTCTCATTAAAATTCAGATATATAAAATCAAAACCAATATTAGAAAAATAAAGCACCAAAATAAGAATATCATTATCTAGGTCTTAGGGGTTTTGATAATATTTTTTTTTGTTTATTTTATTACTGTTGAGGGTGTTGGAAGAACTATTGTTAAAAGATGTCAGTGCTTGTACAATACATATTGGTAAGGTAGGAGGTGCGCCAGCTTTTTTGAGCCTTGCTGCCCCTCTAAGCCCCCTTGGAAGGCATACAAATGCTCCGGCTCCTAGCCGTATCAAACCTATGGTTCACCAAAAGAAACGCCACATATACACAGTCCGTACCGCCTACCTTGGAAATTAATTTTGAATTCCTAGATACAGGATACTACGGGAATTACCTTCCTATTCCTATACTTTCTAGATTAAATTCCGACCACGAAAAGAGTTTCTACCTTATCCGCAGTGTTAGAAACGAAATACGCCGACTTACACGCCGGTTTGTATATACTACCTATACCTATGTATAAGGCATAACAGTAATCTGTACCATGCATAATCCCTGCGTGACACTGAAGTAGGATTGAATAGATTCCTCCTCGAGTACATTATGCCTTCTGAATCATGTCTGAATTGATAACATCATTTTATACAATTACTCATAGGGGACTCATTATTCTTTTTTTTTTCTAACTTATCAAGGATATAGCCCAGTCATAGAACGGTGGCCATTTGTAAACATCATACCCGCCACTAATACGAGTTAGATGATTGATGATTTGTAGGCATAACAGAGCCTCATTTGCAATGTCATAAGACTTTCCCGCGCGCTTATCTCATGACCTCACCTCCGGATCCGCCACGGCCGTATCATAGTCATCATATCTTCCCCTGTCTCGCAAAATCCACTACCTACCTAACCTGCCTAGGTATCTAGGTAGGTAGCAGCAACATCCATAAACCTAGTAATACATAAAAGGCGAGCCATGTGCTTATCTCCGTTATCCCGTCTCGCTCGTCCTGGGACAGAAGATGATATCAGCCCCAAAGGGGTGCTGTGATCTCGACGGCACGCTCAACAACAGCTCTGACCCGGTCAGCGAACGCCTTATAGTTGCACTCCACCTCGAGATCCTCGAGCCACACCGTAGCCACCATTTTGTCAACCTTGATAGTGACGCCCGGCACGGGAATTCCAATCTTATGCAGCCGTTCAAGCTCAGTCTTCTGTCGCAGCTCCAGTAGCCGTTCCTCTTCATCGCCGTCATCCGACAACTCCATGGACGCGTCTGAATCGGCGTCTCCATTCTCGTCGTCGTCTGATTTTTTCGGCTTCTTATCCTTAACTAGAGGTGGTAATTTGGGTGTTGTGACAGGGGTAAGCGCGTCGGCACCAAATTGTGCCTCGAGGAAGAGGAACATGCGCTGCAAACGCTCCTCTGGCGTTAGGTTGGCGTGCGGATTGCGAGCGGGCAATTTGTGGGAGTGGGAATGTTTGCTTGCCGATCCTGACCAGAAATGTTAGCAGGGGGAACAGTTTGCGTTAGGCTGACAATGGGGCATTTTGCTTACGCTTCACAGCTGCAGGGCTGCTTTCGACAGACAAAAGAACTGCCATAACAGCGTCGGCGATGCCATCATTCAGCATGTTACCTTCCCATTCCAACTCTACCTCACCGTTGCTGCGATATCGTACTGTGATGCAGCCCATGACCAGGTAGGCTGCCACAAGCTGTGCAACTTCTTCGTCTGCATCGGCCTTCTTATCATCCCCGTTTGCTTCCTCGCCTTCAGTAGTCTCCTTTCGATTCTTAGTCTCCGGAAGTTCTTCGATGCTGCCAAACGTGCCCTCGAGAGCCCACTTGATTAGATCGATGCCAGCTGCGCTTAAGGTAAAGCGCTGTCGACACGCAATCGTAGAAGTCGTAAGACCCGCGTATTCACGCAAGTCTTCAGGATCCATTAGCGACATCTTGAAGTCGTTCTGAACTATGACTCCTGCTACCAACTCGGTGTTTTGGTCGTCAGGCGAAGGTAAATGTTTTGGGAGGGGTATCGACGCAAGTTTGCCGACTACCTTAGCAACCTTATCGGTCTTGAATGGGATGCGCAGCTCCTCGCAATTCCTAGGGCTAAACACCTTGACCTTATCTGTTTTCCCCGTGTTCAACGATAATAGCTTGGACTTTAACCGCATCATATTGTGCTGTTCGCCATGTACCAAGATCTATCGGGGTTAGTATAAAGGGGGATGGATGCATTACTGTAAAAAAAGGCTACTCACCACCACAGGCGCTCCTACTTCCTCGATAAAGTCCTTATTTTCTTGGCCGTCGACGTGCGCGGCAAAAGAGTATTCAGCGACGCTACATCTTCGAGGTATCATAACTTTCTCGCTGTCCGCACCAGGCGCCCTCCGCGCAGCATTGACACTTCTTGACATGACGGCTTGAATCTGGTCTGGCTCCTGAACGATGTACTTGGCCATGGTGCCTTCAACGCTATAACCCGTGATAATAACACCGTTCTTCTCGTTGGGGGCCCATCTCTCTAGTAGTTCTCTACTAATTCCATTCTGCAGCATACCAGGGCTGGCAAGCATGACACAGCTGCCAACGTCATCAAATCTGTCGAGACTTTTGAGAGATCTAATATACTTGAAATCCCAAGGACCGTTCTTACCCGCCCCGTCCCCTGCAGCCTCAGCTTCCGCCATTCGTTCTCGGAACAACCTCTTTATGTTGTCGTTCATGGCTCCAATGTACGTCTGATATACGACCATACACTTCCGCGCAAGGTTGCTAGCGTAGTAGATGGGAACCTTTTGGAATTCTTGATGCTTACCCCAGTACTCGTCCAAGATTAACAGAAGTTCCTGAGCTCTTCCTAGAGCAAATACAGGCATTAAGACTCGTCCGCCTCGGTTAAGGATACCGGTGATCGATTTCATTAATGCCTGTTCCCTTTCCAATCTTGGAACATGGGTTGATACTCCATAAGTCGATTCAGTGATAAGCACATCGATCTTAATGCCCCTAGGAACTTCCGCGGATACTAAATGTCTATCTTGCTCTCGAGAATAGTCTCCCGTGAAGAATATGTTTAGCCCAGCTATCTCTATGAGAAACATCGCAGCTCCTAGTACATGACCAGCGGGATAAGGGGTAATTCGGATAGAAGAGATGGTATGAGTTGTGTGGTAATCGATTGCCTCAATCTGGGAGAAGGTATTCAGATGGTCCTGTTCCGTGTATACGGGCTGTGAAGTAAGGTTTGACGAAGTGTTTCCGACTCGGACGCTGTCTTGAATAAGCCATTTGTAAATAGCCTTGGTTGGATGCGTCATGAAGACCCTGCCTCTGAAATTGGTCTTTGCTAGAACATAGGGAAGAGATGCGGCATGATCTATATGAAAACTTGACCCATGTTAGCATAATTCTTGTACTGTATAGGACGCTAGAGCTAAGAACCAAAAGGCCCAAGCTATCGCAATAAGCATCACGGCAGTCAAAAGGGGGCTACCAGCTGGGTAATGTAGTAATATCTTTTATTGATGGCTGAATACATGAGAGCAATGTTTCGAAGATCCATAAATCCGTAGGCTCAATGTTATATGACAGAGCAATCAGAAAGTAGCTTCTGCTTATGGCCGCGGAAGAAGATAGCCTTCCACCCCAACTGATACGACGCTCTTGATCATCCACAGCTTTATTGTAGAAAGAGGACCAGAAGGATAAACTCACTGGCTAATAAGGAGAACATCAACTGTGCTTAAGTCGAAGTCGTCAAAGAAAGGGAGAGCGGCGAGACCATCGTAGGCAGGATGTTGGCCAGCATCGAGCTACATAAAATTCTATAGTCAGCTAGAGTTATAAGTTAGAGGAAATAAATAGAGTCCGATGACTGACCATGACTGTCTTTCCTTTGTATTGTATGATATGGCATGATCGACCGACTTCATTCCCACCTCCTAGACAGAGAAACATCAGCTCATCGGACGGGTCTACTGGTTCCTCATCAACAGCAGAGGTTGCGGCCATTGCTGAAGCTTTGCGCTTGGATGCCATGGCTGATGGGGCTTTCGAATTTGTGTTATGGGATTGCTGGAGTCGTGCTGTTTGGAAGTACGGAAAGAATGCGATCTTATCGTAGTATCGCACTAAATTTATCGATGAACAAGCACACAATGGATATCATCTCAGGACGGGCGCATTATGAGAACGAATTATGGTTAATTGAAGGTCAAAATCACTTTGGCACTTGAACCAATAATTGAAAGGAGTGAAGACAAAAGTTGGTTGTTTTAGGTAAGTATTTTAAGGATTTATTTAATGAGGTGGATTGATGTATGGTAATGAATTGTTCTTATGGCGGCAGGTACGTACGTAATGCAGCAGTAGTAACAAATTGGAGAAGGTGCCCTGTCTGCCTGCACATATTTGGCAGGCGTAAATTTAAGTTTTAGCGCGTCGCGTGTTATAGATACCTTGTACCTTCCAATGCGTGTAGGTACCTAAGATAGAGAAACAGGCGCTCAAGGTTTTGAGGCTCATTGGTCGGCTCCTAATTGATCCGATTGAGCATACCTCAAAGAGCAGTTCCAAGTCACCTAAGGCTGCTGTTAGGTGCCTCCTACACGCATGCCTTAGGTACAATGACACGTACCTAAGTACCTAAATTTACCTGACTTACATAGTAGGTACCTAAGGTACTGCTTCATCTACTATGTACATAGTACCTAATCAGTTAGGTAATTCAGTGGACTGAAGAGAAGCCTGTGGGGACCGTGCGTTGGTACTACACGAAATCTTTCCAATGGGCAAGCAGGAGCTTTTCTTGTGTTGCTGAAGTCTAAGATCGCCTCCTCATCCATCCCAAACATCACTATCCCATCACCAACCAACACCGCCCCGACGCGCTACGAGTCTCTCTCATTGGTTTCGACTTTAGTCGACGTCGCATTTGTCGCCTTCACATCGCCTTTTCAATACATATCTTTATACCCGACCTCTTACACCGTCGGATGGGTGTCGGCCGCTTGGTTGTGACAGGCTCTGTGCCTGTCAAGGTTCAGAGAGCGTGCTGAAGAAGGGTTGATACGGCAAATTGATTTCAACCAAGGAATTTCCTTCATGTTATAACTGAATACATTGTCTTCTAATAATCCGCGCAATCTTTTCGACTTGATAAGTTATCGTCATGTCGCACCCACAACCAACGATGCCTCCGAGGCAGTTTTCGCCCCAACAGCATTCCCCGAATCAAGGTTATCAACTTCCTCCCAACAAACGAGCGAGATTATCTCCCGGGCCCCCGTCGAATCCGGGCTCACCGTATCCGAATTATGCCGCAAGTCCCAGACCTACTACTCCAGCGGCTACACCGATGACCTTACCCTCACCGGCTCCTGCTCCTAACCATAACATCAACCAAGGTCCTGCAACAACAACTTACAACACACCTTACCAGCAACCGAATGGTCGATCGGCATCAGTTGGCATGACTCTTACGATGCCAACAGCCGTATCGACGCCACCTTTAGCGTCGCCTCAACCGCAGACTCCCAGCGCCAGCCACGCTCCTTACTCCAACGCGAAGCTTGCACCGGTACCTACGAATACTTCATTCAATTCCTCGGTACCCTCAGTTATCACCAACATGGGACCACCGAGTATGAACCCGGCTGGGTCGTTCTCGTCCAACGATGCGACGAGACAAGGGCCCAAACTTACATCAGCCAAGGCAGACGTGACATACGACGTAGATGATATGCTTGTAGGCACCGGTATCGACCTAGAAGAGGAGGCAGAGTACCTAAACAATCTGGAATCTCGTGGATTCCCTAACTACCCGCCTGGAGGATCCGAGAGTTTGTATGGAGCTGGGCCTGCTAATCAACCTGCTCAGTCTACCAATGCAAAAACTCAGGAGGAGCTGGCTGTGGAAAGTGCAGATAGAGCCTGGAACGAAGCAGCAGCACGGCTTGCCCGGACTAGAACTCAGGAAATAGCCAGCTACCTGTTAGAACCAGGCGTGGTACACAAGCGAATGCAGGACACGGCTTCCAAGTACGGTCTCGGCTTGAATTTGGACCTGAAGCCTGAGGGGGGCCGATATATGGGAAAAATGGCAAGCCCCGGAGGTGCTAAGCCGGAGATCAAGGTTATGTACCAGAAATCTCCGGACGGTACGATGGTGCAAACTCTCGGCTCATTTATCCCTCACGATGCTTTTCTCGTTGACCAAATCGCGTTGCTGTCGATAAGTACGAAGCAACACTTGAGAGAATTGCTTAGTGATGCCAACAGAATGGCCACCACGCGACAGAAGACTTCGCATGGTGCAGTGCCTTCTGAATGGCTTGATGCAGCCGCCATACCGTCGGCCGACGCGAACGGAACCGAGGGTGAGGGCCCGCGGACGGGTGTGGAGAGCGCGGTTAGCCCCCGCACAAACCCACTCAAACGTATGGACCTCTCAACCATAAAGTTTTCTTGTGTTGTATAGCTAACTGTGATTTATAGGTTCGGCAGACGAACTCAGCAATGGATTACCAACGCCGGTCTCTGAAACTTCTCCCGCAAATCCTATGGTAGAAGCTATGATGGGAACCGTGAAGGATGCGCGCAACGCCGAAGAGGCTCGTCTTAGAAAACGGCAGAAGCGCATGGAAAAGGGCACTGATAAAGACAAGGAGGCCGGCGATAGCACATCGCGAGCGGGGTCCGTGGCACCGGGGACTCCTGGATCTATAGCCCCAGAAACGGGTGAGTCGAAAGCTCCGACGAAGAAGGAGAGTAAGAAGGCAGCGAAACTGGCGGAGGCGAGCAGTACGACTGTCAACCAAACGTTGGGTTTGTTTGCAGGCGGCAAGAAGAAGAAATACTCGTGGATGACGAACTCAGGAGGCCCCGGCAGCGGCGTGAGCTCTCCTCGTCCTCAAGCTACGGGTGCACCTGGTACGCCAAGTTCCACAGCCGCACCTAGTAGCAAGGCTCCTCGAGGACCTCTTACAAAAGCGGGCGTTACGCATCTTGGACAATTCCGTGAGGACTCAGATAAGGGAAAAAATATCCAGCTTCGGGATTGGGTCGTGGTTATAGAAGAACGCGGCTTCGACTTGAAAGCTCTGCAGCAGGCGTACGATATTCTGGATAGGTCCGCCAAGGGTACGGTGGAGAATACATCGGGATGATAGGTGATCGACATCAGGGCTCTACGGAGTCGATAGTATAAAACCAACAGGGGTCTTTCGAAATGAGCCCAACTTAAACAAAAGCTGGCGAGTAATGAGATAAAAAAAAGGGATTAAGTTTACTTTCGGGGGGATTATACCCTCTAGACACTATGCGTTGTATTGGTATACATATTTCTACATTTCACAGCCAGGCGTTGGCATCAGAGGGCATAACAAGGGGGGGGGTATGGTTGGCTTTTGCATTTTCCGGTTTTGTTTTGGACCGCCTCCGCCTTTACTCTTCGGTGGACGAGGAAAAGAACAGACGAACTTGAGAAGAGGGAAAGGAGAGAGAGGTTCGGAAAGGGATGACCTTGACTGTGTGTTGGTGTTGATGCCACATGAGATGGAGAGAAGCCCCCATGGGCTTAATTTTGCGCTTTTGCGTACGCCAGTAAGTGAGAGAGACCGACCGGCCGATCAAAAGTTTATACCAGGACGTCTATGGATGTGGATAGCTGACCCGATCGTCTGATCGGGCCGCGTAGATATCTATCTAGCTAGACGGTTGGCGAGAATGGTCAGTGAAATACGCGCGAACGCATATAGCAATGAATTCCGAAGATTTTGGTGCTGTGATTTGCGTTTTCATAGAAGGTATATATACCTTAATTATCTAGTAAAATACACAATTCTAGTAGTACTTGATAACTTGCAGCTTCGACTATCTATGTAGAAGTAGACTATTAATATTCAGTTCGGCTTCGGTTCCCCTGTTACGAGACGTCGGGCGGAAGTGGGGAATGTGTAGCCCTGACGTTCTCCGATTTATTTGACATCACGTCAAGAAACCTCCGAATGGTTTGATCCAGTTTATTTCCCGATGTTCACCTCTTTCTCTATATCACATCTAGCCTGTCAGAAAAGTGGAAAAAAGAGAATTAAGACGTAGGGTCAGTTTATTCCACGTGCTTCGTCGGAGGATTTCATTTTACTTTTTTTTTTTTTTCGGGGGCTTATTTTTAGATTTGCTGAGTGGATTTAACCTGGGACATTTTACAATACGAAAATTAGACTGCTACAGCTGTTTGAGATACTGGTATATAAGATAGTACGGGTAAGATGGCTAGGGCGGTAAGATCGAGGACTTCTCCTAATTTTTAATTGTATTGATGCTTTATGAGAAGTGCAATGAGATAATAGTTACATGGCTAACCAAGATATAGGCGATAGGACAAATATGCTCGTCCAACTCGATGGCGCATAACCTCGAGCAGTGCGTCAAGCTCGTGGGCCAAGCTGCGGCTGCTGGAGCGAAAGTATGTACCGAACTATGAATGAGCCCACGTCTTCACCTGTTACTCTACATACTTGGAGAAGTTTTGGCATCTAGCAATACTCCAATTCTCTGCTTCGATGAGATGAGGATTTGGGTGTGAAGCTATACACAAAGTGATCTTAGAGGCCTATCAGTTTTTTGTCTATTCATGTGAGAAGAAACTATATACCTGAGTCAGGTATAAGGGACTATATATGATCTTCTCGCAGCTTCCAGAGCTTCATCTCTCCCATCTCATCCTGCCCTATCCCGTTCCATCCTAGATCATCTCATCTCAACCAACCCTACTAACCAATTAACCAACAACCTTAGGTCCTCTTCCTCCCAGAAGCATCCGACTACATCGGCACCTCCGCGCAAGAATCCCTCTCCCTCGCCCAACCCATCAACACCTCCCCCTTCGTCTCGGGCCTCCGCTCCGCCGCCGCACAGCACCGCCTCGCCGTACACGTCGGCATCCACGTGCCCGTGTCCGTGAAACCAGTTTCTTCTTCTACTGCTACTACTTCTCCTCACCCCAGCAACCCCGTCTTATCCACCATCCCCGTGGAAGAAGAATCGGGAAAGGACACCAGCTCTGGCTCTGGCTCCGGCTCCGGCTCCGGCTCCGGCTCCAGAACAACTACCAAACTATACAACCGCACCATCTACATCCGCGAGGACGGCTCCCTCCACCCCGGAGAAGCCTACGACAAGCTGCACCTTTTCGACTACCCCGACGCCTCCCTCCGCGAGTCCGCCAGCACCCAAGCCGGGTCGCGGTTTACTCCTCCCTTCGACAGCCCCGTCGGCCGGCTAGGCAGTCTCATCTGTTTCGACCTGCGATTCCCCGAAGCAGCTCTCCACCTCACCACCACTCCTTCTTCTTCCTCTTCTTCTTCTTCTCCTTCTTCTTCGTCTTCGTCTTCGTCTTCCTCCCCTACACCTAACTCAACTGGCAATACCAGCAAAAAGCCCTTCCCCCCCGCCCAAATCCTCCTCTACCCAAGCGCCTTCACCGTGCCCACCGGCCACGCCCACTGGGAGACCCTGCTCCGCGCCCGCGCCGTCGAGACCCAGTCCTGGGTCGTCGCCGCCGCCCAGGTCGGCCTGCACAACCCCGGCCTGTCCCCCCGCGTCAGCTACGGCCGGAGTATGGTCGTCGACCCCTGGGGTCGCGTCGTGCTTTCGCTCAAGGGCGTTCGCGAGAAGAAGGGAACAGAGGCTGGGGATGGGGGTGAGGGGGAGGGGGAGGGCGGCTACGAAGCTGAGGATGGCGCCGTGGGCGAGCTCGGCATCGTCGACGTAGATTTGGGGCTGTGGGAAAAGGTTCGCCGGCAGATGCCGCTTGTAAGAAGGACGTATGTTACCTCCCATTTCCCCACTTATCATTTTAACTAAGCACAACTCTTACTTGCCTTGTTTCGTTTACTGATTACTATCTCTTAGGGACATTTATCCGGAAGTCTAGGAATGTAGACGTTATAACATATCTATTACTACTACGTAAAATCACAAATCACCGCATGAATAGAGAGAAATAAGTGACTCGATGGTTTTGTATTAACCAGTGCAGCTTAGCTTATGTATCGACTCACAAAGCCAAAGCCACCTACAGACACCAAGCCCGCTATTGCATTCGTTTTGGCCTTTTCCTGAGTACCCTACCCCAGAAGTGGTGGTACTCACGTCAAAAGTCATTTGTATGTATCAACGCTTCCTTCCTGTAGGAAGCCTTTCCTGCGCTCGAGCCGAAAATGCTAACCCCTATTTTTTTTCGTCTCGAACGTAAAATCGTATGATCATGTTCATGATGCGAATGCAAGAATTATACCTGCCCTTGTCAACCCACCCTTACGCCGTTGCTAAGAGCCTCAACACTAAAATCACGCCTATCGAGCTCTGGAGCATGGCAAAACCGCGTCATTATCCACCAAGTTCCTGCGCGTGGAAAAAGAAAAACCATATCATGCAACTGCCGTATTAATACACTGCTAAATGATGTTGCCTTTGAGGGTACGAGTAGGAATGAAGTCATGAATGTAAAGACGATTTGTCGACTATACGACGCATGCGATGCACGGGCCGGTGTCAATCATTGAGCTGCTGGTTGGCGATATGTGTTGCCTCTTCCTCGAGGGGCGAATCCACGACCGCGAGGGCCACCACGTCCACCACGACCACGGCCGCGGTAACCACCGCGGTAGCCACCATCGACGCTTCCCTGGCCAAATGTCTCCATGTTCTTTCGCTGCTCCTCGCCGCGCCACTCTCGTCCGCCAGGCTTGTGGCCACCATTTTCGGCACGATCCTTAGCCTCGCTAGAGATGTTATCGAAGAACGACTTAGTCTTGTTGTAAGCAACTGGAGGTGCAGAATCATCGGTCTGCGCTTGCTCTGGGGCCGGAGCATTAGGAATAACCTCTGCGAGAGGCGAGCCCGCGATAGCCTCCTTCACGAGATCTTGCTTGTTGAACTTTGCATTGCCTGCTTCGAAATCAAAGTCGGAGTCCGGAACATTGACCTTGCTTGGTCCGCCGGCACGACCACCACGGCCGCGTCCCCTGCCATTTGTTGAGGGTCTCGTGGCATTAATTCTCATCTCGTTGACCTTCTTGGTCAAGTTGTCCATTGCGCTACCATTCTGTGCGGGAGATTCAGTAGCGGCAGAGTTGTTAAGCTTCGCCATTGCGACAGCGACTGCTTCTTTTGCAGCTTGAGTCGCATCTTTGAGCGCGGCCTGAGTAGCAGCTTGCCCGCCCACAGGCTTAACTGTAGAAGCGGCAGCAGTGACTTGAGGCGTTTTCGGAGTAACTGCAGCCTGAATAGGCACAGCAGGGAGAACTCGGTTGTTCTTAGGGCCGGTTGGAACGGTCTTCTTCTCGGCGACGTTAGTCGGAGGGGCGTTCGTTGTGGCTAGAGATTCTGCAGTAGCTTTGACTTCCGCTGCCGAGGGTTTCGATTCAACCGGCGGGGTAGGGGCTGCGCTAGTCGAGGCAGGCTGGATAGGTTGCTGTCCAAGTGACTTAGGTTCCGTAGGCAATTCAACCGCGGGGTTACCAACCAGTCTTTGTTTATCGACGCCAGCACCAATAGGAGCAGGCTTGTTATTATTATCTTGTTGGGGTGTTCCTCTCATTCCTTGGCCAGGTACGCCTGGCACGCCGGGAGGTCCTTGGGGCCCTTGAGGTCCCTGAGGTCCAGGTCCAGGTGGATATCCAAAGCTATTCCACGGACCAGGGCCTCCCGGTCCACCAGCTGGAAAACCTTGGCCGGGAGGAAACCAGCCAGGAGGAGGTGGGTAGGGCATTCCATGGAAGCCTTGACCCGGACCGGGAGCAGGGCCGCCACGTCCCCATTGTCCGGGAGGCGGAGGGTAGAACGGGTTGGGTTGATACGGGCTTTGGCCGTAGCCTGGAGCTCCTGGACCAGGTGGAATGCCACCCGCAGGGCGAGTACGAGCCTATAGTGGAGAGTAGTAGTTAGCACCACATTTGCATTGTAAAACGTCTCCATATTTTGTAACCAAAAAAAAAAGCATCATTCCATGGTAGCTCAGAAGGAAGGCAACGGAAATATCAACACGGGGTTTTTGCGCTTTTCAGACAAGTAAATTTTTACATCCGAAATGTTTCGTCATAGCAATGGATATGGTAGGATACGATGATATATAGAAATCAGGTGGGAAGGGGTAGCTTACTCCAACGATAGCAGGATCATCTGGAACCTTGGGAGGTTGGTTCTCCTTGGGAGGAGCAGGAGCTTGCTCGATACGCAAGTCTTTCACGTCACTACCGCGAAAGACGATGTATTCGTAGACTTGGTCAGAAGGTGCTATTTCTTCTTCTGGGTTACCCTTGCGGCCCTCGGTACCGAACGACTTGACATTTTCTAGAGAGACAGTCGACTCTTCTGAATTGATCTCGTGCAATACACCCGAATAGCTATTAAAATTAGAGGCGGGGCTCCAATGCAGCACCGTTGACTTTGGGGGGAGGTTTACCGGATATCACTCTTCGAGATGAGGGATATGCGAGAGCTGCGTTTGCACCAGGTTAGCGGGCCGATATAACATCATTTGACATCCGACTGCAGTAATGCATTCATTGTGCAGTACAGGAGTATAGCCATGAAGCCATGAGGATACGTACCCAAGAAATTCTGACATGGTGGGAAAGGTGTGCGCGATCCGCGCAGGAGGAAGAAGGTAAATGCAACGAAGATAGTAGAAATAAATTACTCTGACGACGTTGAATATTACGATGTAGAAGAGAGAGAAAAAATGCAATTTGCTGTTGAAGGTGGAGGTTTTGGGGGATGTGATAGGGTTGTAAAAGAAGAGAGGAGGCTGAATTTCCCGGTGCGAAGAATTAAAATTTCAACGAACCGCACCGTTAGCACCAGCCCCCGTTAAAATGAGGTTGTAAGGTTTTTTTCTCTTTCTTTCTGAATCTTTTAGCTACTCCATTGGCAGGTGCATTCACTCGCTAAGCCACACCCACATAGTCCGTGCGTAATCTCAGCACACTACCTAATATGTTAGGTACTTTATACATTAGGTACGTAACTCAGCTTCAAGATTCGCTTATTCGGAACTAAAATGCCTTGCTTCATTGAAGTTACTTCCAACAAGTTTATTTTCTCCATTTACATTGAATATATTGGTTTCTAGATATTTACTCAGAATCCGCAAACACTGTTGTACTGTTTTGCTATTCAATATTCTATACAAATAATACGTCTGTGGAAACACCTGCTCCACTACCTACACTTTTATGAATCCAACAATATTGACCTGCTGAGCACTTGATGCGCCAATATTCAAGAGAATGGTTGCAGTATTAGAAAGCAAACTCAAGCTAGTCACAGGCATTTCAATCAACAATATCAGAAAACATTCCCTTTAAAGAACTATTATTAAGAATTATTAATGAATTACTCTGACATATCGGAAGAGTCCGACCCTGAACTACTTGTGGTATCATCATCCTTCTCATCCAATTGTCCATCCATAGCCTCTCCCTCTTCTTCACTTAAGTATCCAACCAAAGCAGACCCCTGGCGTTTCCTAGATTTCCCAGGCCTGTTCTCAACAACATATCCTTCAGGGATTACCGTAGAGTCACCTGGTAATACACATAGGGTAGGGAACTCAACAATGTCGAGCCCAGGTAGAATGGTAGCCAAGTTATCAGTCGGTCGCAACGGTATAAGTTTATGCGCTTCTCTAGAAGGGGTCCTTGGCTTAAGGTAGAAGAAACGGTATTTGTCCTTCGTTCCCTCGATCGTTCGCGACGCTGAAATTGCAACGTCCCACGCAGCTGTTTTCGAGTCCTGCATAACATAACCCCTGTCGCACCATGCCGTCGTGGCTATCTCTTGGCCTCCTCCGGTAGATATTTTCTTGTCCTCTAGGGACTTCTGTTTCTTTTCCTGCGTGCGTTCTTGGCTGCTAAGTTGGCGCTGGCGGTGGTATTCTAGTCCCTCCGCGAATCCAATGTAGAGAGGAACTTCGTCTAATATCTTATGCAAAATCCTCGAGGGTTCCACGTTGGGTCTTCCCCCGACAGGGTCAACAGATTTCCACTCGAGCCATTCGACCTGCCAATTCATAGTCCTTGTCCGCTTATTCCAGCTCGTTTTATTTTCCTTTGCTCGAGTCATGCCGTAAGGAAGAGACGTAACATGGATGCCCAGATGACGCATTCGCTGCATTGAACTTTTGTCCCATCTCCGCGAACTCTGTTCGAATGTGACTCTTCCGCGACTCTGTCCTTTATGAAGACGCGCTCTCTTGTTCGGTGGTGGTCGCGAGGCAGTATCCTCCTGTGGTATTATGTCCTTTTCCTCTTTTAGTATCTTTTCGACTCGTTCGACGGTTCTTTCGATTTTGGTTAAGAAGTTGTAGTCGTGGTCGATACCAGCATCCGTCTTCAGCTTCTCTCGCGGTATATATACAGTAGGATCGCGCTCGCCGTTGCATGATGACCACTTCTTATGTTTATTCACACAGGTTAAGGAACATGTGCGAGTTCCGCATCGAGGACATTTATATTTCGGGGTTTGTACGTGGCAAATGGTGCAAAGCGACGTCAGTAAGGGGTCTGCCATTAGAAGGACCTAGGGGCGCGTTTAGCTTTGGGATTGCTTCGGGTAAGTATGCTAAATGCTAAATGTAATACAGAAGGAGTCCTCATGTAGGTACCTACATAATACCAAGAAGCTTCATTGCGACTTGACCTTCAAAATTATGAGAGCGTTATCTTATCGATATCTAACCGCCTGTGTAAGCTTATCGATATCGGACCACGGACTGCGTAACGTCATTCCCGGTAGCCATGTGCGAAATCCTCCTATCAAATGAAACCGAATCTCTAGTTCTTGCATGCTATGCATACCCGATCTTGATAAAAGTTACAATACTCCAGCAAATAGATTGATTTTTCTTATTTGGAGTAAATATCGGGTCCTCCCACTTGGTCCGGTTGGTTTAATTTAGAAGTGACGCGATAGTAGCCCTACGTTATGTGTCACGAAGACATGGCAGGTCGGCTTGCTCATCCTCGCCCACTCCGTCAATATTGTATTCTAGAATTGAGGTATAAAACTGATGGGTTACTTCCATGGAGGTCAATTCGGGTCTGACCTTAAAGCACAAAGCCTTACTATAATTTTTTCAAAGTTCATTATCGCCTTGACTCATACGTATAGATCAAAAGCTATTATGTATATTAGACAGTGTGTATACTGTATATATTTTATCTCAGTGATATTTTTTCCTTTAATGTGAACCAACCCGATGTGCATGACTTCCACTTGGTAAAAGAGATACATGTAACTTGTAAGTCGCGTGCCCAACTCGCAACATCACGCACCATCAATTGTTGAAAGGTACCTAACCTATTGGCTATAAAATCTCGTAAAGTAGGCTTATGGCTCTACAATGACTGATACTGAGATGAAAATCGACCCGCAGAGAGCCGCTGCTCTAGTTTCGCAGATCAAAACCGTGCGCGAGCGAATCGCCGCCGTAGCGAAGGGCCGGGATGTAAGTCATAAACCGTATACACCCCTTCCATAGCTTTACCCGCTTAGGGGTGCTAAGCGTATTGGAATACACTCGTTTCGATATCTTATCCTATTTGTACTTCTCTGGATTCCTATATGAATAGCTCATATTACATCTTACACCGCTTTTGGCCACTCGTAGAGTTACCTAACTAACACTATTCTTTCCAGGTCCGCTTAGTTGCCGTCTCAAAGCTGAAGCCAGCCAACGACGTCCTCGCGTTGGTGCAGCAGGCCTCGCCGCCGCAGCTTCACTTCGGCGAGAACTATGCCCAAGAGCTGAGCCAGAAGGCTGAGCTGTTGCCACGCAATATACAGTGGCATTTCATCGGCGGTCTACAGTCTGGTAAGGGATTTATTCTCATATCTCACTTACCACTTCGTATCCTCCGTTTGAACAAGGAGACGGCTGTATAGCATAATAATATCATGACAATTAGATGAGACTGGGTGATGAGAAGTCGTACCCTTAATCTACCACCCCCTATTCCTTATTAAGACCCTAACAAATTCCACCTCCCTTATGTCTCTCTTTCTTTCTTTTTTCTCCTTCTTGTCTACAACACCCCAATACTAAATCAACAAACCAAACACCCTCGTCGCTAACAAATATATCCAGGCCACTGCAAGTCCCTCGCCAAAATCCCCAACCTCTTCTGCGTATCGAGCATCGACACCGAGAAGAAAGCCCAACTCCTCGACAAATACCGCGGGGAATATCTCTCCAGCCTTGCGTCTTCTTCTTCCCCCTCCAACTCTTCCTCTCCCAATCCTTCTTCGTCCTCCCCTAACTCCCCCCCGCCTCCGCCTGTCCCCGTCCCGGGTAGGATCAACGTGCACATCCAGGTCAACACCTCAGGCGAGCCCACGAAATCCGGCTGCGCCCCCGGCCCCGCCACCGTCTCCCTGTGCCGCGCCGTCCGCGCCCTGCCGAACCTGCACCTCCTGGGCCTCATGACCATCGGCGCCATCGCCCGCAGCATCGCCACCGCCGTACCCGACGACCCCGACGCCCCCGTGAACGAGGACTTCGCCTGCCTGCGCGAGCAGCGGGACCTCGTCGCCGCCGAGCTCGGGCTGGACCCACAGGCGCTCGAGCTCAGCATGGGCATGAGCGAGGACTTCGAGGGCGCCATCGTGGCCGGTAGTAATGAGGTGCGCGTCGGCAGCACGTTGTTCGGCGCCAGGGGTCCGAAGAGCGAGGCCAAGATCAAGGTCTAGACTATATATATATACGTGTGCGCGCGTGTGTGTGTGTATACCGTACCATAGCATAGCGGTGAAGATGGACTGGGCAAGCCTTGGTATGTATGTATATATATATCTACCTAGGTATATATGCCAACAAGCCTTTCAAAGGGGAGCATCGAGGGGAACATTTGCATTGCCTAGGGCCGATCCAGGCCTAGACCATAAAACACACTGACAATAAAACAACATATTATCAAGTATAAGGTACTGACCCGAAAACGTCCATAATAACCGTTCGTCATAGATCCTCATTAAATGCTCGTGATGTTTTTAATCCGTCTGCTTCCTTGCTTGCTCACTCGCTCGCTCGCTATCTATTTATTTATTCATTCCCGCTATTAGTCCGTGCACCTCTTGCGCGCGTACAAAGTTCAAATCCAAAGCTAGGCATCCGGGCTCTCTACCAATGCTCCCTGATCAAACCCAATGGTATACATGTAGACTCTCTCTTCTACCCCCTAATACATATTTCTCCCCCTCTCCTTCCCCTAAACCCAAACACGTAAGTTCGTAAACATTCATCTAAGAACAAGAGAAGAAGAAAAAAATCATTCCTGCGCAACAACCGGCACAACCACATTCCTCCACAGCTCCTTCTTCCGCTCGTCCATGCTCTCCGTCCACTCCTTCTCCACGAGCGCGAACTCGTCCCACCAGAGCTTGTGCGTCGACTCAATGGTGTCGTCGGCGTCGTAGCTGCGGCTCTTCCATGGCTTGTTGAGGATGTAGTGCAGGATCTTGACGTGGTCGTCGCGCCAGAGGCCGCTGTGGCAGGCGCGCATGGGCTTGAGGGCGTTGTAGTGGTAGGGCAGGGGCTTCCAGCGGCCGCGGTAGACGATGGCGAGCAGGTCCTGGTCGAAGAAGATCATGTTGGGGACGTCGGGGTGGGTGTTCATGGCGTGGATCAGCTCGTCGAACTGCGCCTTGGACGGCTGCAGGATGACGGTGCCGCTGTTGAGCAGGTGGTGGTTGTTCGGGCTCTTGGGCGTGATGGGCGCCGGCTGGCCCGTCTCCTGATCCGCGGCCGTGAAGGCGCAGTTCTCCGGGACCCAGTCCTTGCTGTAGTGCGGCAGCTTGCGCGGGTTGCACGTGCAGGCGTGGGTGCTCGCGATCCAGCCCTCGGGGATGTCAACCTCCATCATGTCGTCGATGTTCTGCAGGATAACCTGGTCGCTATCGAGAAGAACGACACGCTGTTGCGCGAAAGCAAATAATTCACATTAGCCCTCTCCTCAAACATAGCCCTAACATAATAGAGGGAGGTATATATATATATAGATAGATAGATAGATACACCTATATTTGTGTGTATATTTAGGAAATATGTCAAGTGCTGGGTAAGTAATTACCTCGTACTGCGTAAACGACCACGGAGCCAGCTTCTCCCAGGTCCCCTTATTGATTTTGCCATCGCGGGGTGCCGGCTCAATCTTATCTACAACAATGGTAGGGATATCGGCGGCGGCAAAGGCTTCCATATACTCGGTGTCCTCTTCGACGGCGCGGGTGACCATGACAACAAGGCGGTACTTGCTGCGATGCCGGCGCAAGGAGTGGTTGAGGACCAGCAGACCACCGAAGTAGCCTCGATTCGTCAGAAGCGTCGTCCAAATCTTGGTCGGATCGTACCAGCCATTCTCGCCTTCATCATTCTTGGTGCCATTCTTGACGCCATTCTGGCCGTTTGTAACGCCGTTGCTCGCCATTGTATTCTATTTACCGTCTCTCTTTCTTGTCTATGGCCTGACAGGTATGGGAAGAAGAGAGGAGAGGAAAGGAAACGCGGAAGAGGGGAAGGAGGAGTACAAATAGGTAAATAGGTAAATAGGTGACGAAAACGAAAGGATGGAGGGGAAAAAAAAGAAAAAAAGGTATATATCGATTGTGTACTACATAGTGGAAATCTATATCATATCCCAATCCCACCTGGTATCTCCCTCCCTCTCTTTACGGTACCTACAATACATCCCACAGACGGAGTCGGACACAAATCGCGCGCGACTAGCTTAGCTCCATGAGGCATATCTGATACATACATGCGTGAGATAACGGGAGGAAGGGAGGGGTCGAAGAGGGTATATTATTAATATAAAGACATTCGGTACCTCGAAGTCTTTTACAAAAAAAGTAACAGTGGGCAAACTTCGGCGATAAAAAGTTACCATGTAGGAAGGTAAGAACTGTTGTACTATGTAACATAACAATTGCCCTTGCCGTCCCTACCTGCATGCATAAAGCTAAGCCTGGAATCTAGGTACTTAGCTTCACCTTAGCCTGTGACGCCATCGAAGAACCTACATGTACATACTATGTAGTACATAGTAAAAGTCGTAGAAGTGCGGCGTGGCGGGGCTGAGTCTCCGCATTGGTTCGAATAGAAACCTAGCTGCTTAGATATCCCGAGCTCCGATGTAGGCCGAGCTGAAGGAAGGAGTTTCGGTTTTAGGAGGGGTCCATAGGTAATAGGTCCAACATATCTATACTTGAGTAGGTAAGCAGAGGTATTATACAAGTCGGTATATCTTGCACAATACCTCGTACGGACAGTTTTATGACTCATGTATTCGCATATGTACAAAATGGTAATCGTGATAACCAGCGGCAAGCCGGCACAGATAGGTGACCGTCCAAGCATAGCACACTTGCATGTAGGTGCGGAGACCGAAACCAGAAAAAAGAAATGCGGCAACACCATCGATTGGCAGGTCGAATCCCGGGGGGTATATACTGTACATACATTATGTATGTATAATGATTCGCATAGGTTGGTAGTACGTACCAACACGGCATCTTTCTCTCTCCATTAAATCACTACGGGTTTTTAAAGACCCGGACTTAATGAAGACGATGATATCCATCGACGACGCAGCAGATCAACTAACATAAACTATGAGCAATCGACTTGGCTAATAAGCTATCTTAGCAGCTGATGGTTTCATGCTTCTTTTTTTTTCAGTCACCTTTCTTCAAAACCAAACATCAAGTCTATCAACACTCGTTATTAAAAAAAAAATAAAAAAACATTCATTGAATTAGTGTCTCACTCTCGCCGCACCTAGCAATGCAAACCTATACGCAGAGACAGGAGGGTAAAATCGATAGCTAGACCTCCTTATAGAGCGGCATCCAATCCAACTCTCGTCTGCTAACCTAGTAATCAACGAGACCGGAGCATAAGAAATCTATGCATCAGATATAACTATGACCTCCTGCTAGACCAGGTATCCCTTTGCTCCCCCCTTTTTTCACGATCCACGACATTACCGACTCCCCGGGCAACCCTTCGGATTTTCTTATATACTGCCCCCGTGTCCAAGGGAATAAGTGTGTGGCACCACTCTTCGTGCCATTTCCAGAGATATCATCTCAGCCTGCTATAACCTTCCACAGGGCTTCCAGAGCACGACGTACACCCGTAAATGGATTCATAACCCCATGTGATGCAGCCGAAGTTGGATGGTCGACGCAAGGTGTCCATATCAGAGGTCGTTGGGAGTGAGGGCAGTATATCTGAGGCTCCACCATACTCGTAGACGCGGTGTTCATCGATGGAGTAGCTTTGGGTGCCGTAGTCATGGAAATCATCGATGTTGTACTGTGGGTCGGGATTGCGTTTGCGCTTGTGCCCTTGCTCTCGCTTGAGAAGGAGGGGGGCGTCGAAGATGTCGTCTCAAGGGGGACTGTGACAGTAACATAAATCGTGGTTATAAGGTCCCTTACCACGGCTGTTTTTGCTGTGAGTCCGTTGGTAGGAGTCAAGTCTGTAACAAGATCTGACATAACGTCTCGTCCATCTACCGCTGATGTAGTCATATCTAAGAACTCGTTAACCCAAAGGCCCAGATATAACCAGAAGCAGTCTCGTATTTTGCTTCAAATGCAGAATCGGACATACCCTCCACAGCCGTTCCTGTGCTGAGTGCTGTGGAATCGAGCCCCAGTAGGCCATCCTCTGTAACATCGAATACTCCAGTGACTTCCAAGTTTGGCTGTGCTGGCGGCCCAGTAGCAGTGGTCGAAGTGCCTATGAGTTCCAGGTGATGCATTGTCTCAACGGCGAGGCCGCACCATCCGGCTATACGCAGAACCACTATTCATTAGCCCAATCCTATCAGGTCTCTCCAATGACTACCTATGAGTATTAAGAGTAGGTGAAGCTTCAAACTTACCGATGATAGCGCCAGCTGCAATTGTGATGATGGCCAAAAACAGTAGCCATGCGTGAGGGTACTGCTTCGGTGCAACTCTGCGCTTGATATCTGACGGTTGAGAACAAAATGTTAGGATTGTGTTATCATCTATATCTGCATTTACTGTCTTTGCTGCCATCTCATTATCGTTACTCTGAAAAAAATAAAAAAAAAAAAAAATAAAAAAAAAAAGAATGAAAGAGGTTAGCATACCCGTCCACACATCTCGCATCCGCTCCATCTTCATAAAAATCTTGCCCCCGGCTGATGAGCCTCCGTTCACCTGAGTCTTCTCGGCCAACTGGGTCATGGGAGTCATAGTCGGTGTTGGAGTCGGGGTGATGGGAGCTAGTAGGACTTGCTGATGATGTAAGAGGACCTGTCGACCTGTGATAACTGGTTTGACGGAGTCGGTAGAGGATTGACCTTTCGTGGCCTGGACATCATGTGAGTTCTTTAGTTCCGGTCCCGCAACCGGTGGGAGTTGGGTAATCTCAAGACTGTCCTTCTGTGCTGCCATGGCTGCGATGATGACGACAGTGAGATGCGAGGGGGTAGTTTAGGAAGAAGAAAGGGTAGAAATCATAAGACAATATACCAGTGCGTGTTTGAGTAAGTATATGAGTGCCACAGAGGGTATCCCAAGAAGTAGGGGAAGTAAAGTAGGTAGGTAGATCAAAGGCCTTGGTCCTCTACTCAGATCCTCTACGTGATGGGAAAGGGAACCAAGATATTATAGGATAAGTTTCAATTTGATGGATGGAAAAAGAGGCAGGGGCATTGTTTTATCTAGGTAATTATGTTGGTGGATAAACACGAAATTTAGATAGCTAGCAAGGTAGGCACGTAAGGTTACTAAGCGCATCATCGTCAAGGACGATAGGGGGGACTACCTAAGGTTGTGGAAACTACCTAGGTATAGTACATGTATCCACCATAAACGAAGTCACGATCCTTATGGACCCCCTAAGCAAAGGACGACCGGGACGTCTAGTACCAAGGAAGTAAGAAGCCATGATGAGCGACACCCTCTTTTTCCAAAGCAACTGTGTGAGCATTAGATAGGTACATTAGGGACTAAGACGGTCTAATCTTCTGACTTTCCCTTCGCTCACAAATGGATAATAATAACATAACAACTACCTCTTACGTACAAAGGTTATCCGTCATCATATAAGGGGGCAATTCGTTTACTTTTAGTAACACAGCCGTCTTTGCTTGATACATATAAGATCATGTGTTACCTACGAACTCCTTTTTTTCGCTCGGGCTGCAAATGCACAAAACCATATAACTATTTGAGTTGGTTTCCCAACGGTATCATATCTCCTTCTCTCGAGTCCCCTTCCAGCCAATTACCACTTTCTTCTCTTCACTTTCCCCTTCCCCTCTCTTGCCGGTAATGGGTTACTGAACCATTACATTGGCAAAGGTATCCGATATCTCTTGACGGGTTGGCCCCTGGCGGAATTCTGGCGCTGTGGAAACCCCCGCTGATATCCTCTCCTCCATCAACTTCAGTAGTACGGGAGGTACACTTTCATCCGTAGCGCGGATTGTAAGTCGGACCATCTGTCAGTTGTTAGCCTTAGGTACCTACTCATTACAATGCCTAAGGTTTTGGAACTGGCTTACCTGTGAAGTGTAGTTTGGCTCCAGTCTCATTAGACAGCCAAACTTGCCCCCCTCAGAGGTGTGGAGTACGCTGGCTCCGACAAAATTCTTGCTATTTGGATCAACACCGTTAAGTATGCCCCAACGAAACCCTTGTATGGTTTTCCGAATAAAGTCTTCCGTTATTTCCCGCGACTTGGATTTGCCGGGAGCAAGACCAATAATCTGCTGGGCCTCGCGCGGTGGACCACCAATTTGCTTCCACCTCTTGAAGAAGTCATCTGCTGTAAGGTCTGCTGGGTCCATAAATTTATGAGCCGTAAGAGGAAGCATCAACGTGAGGGCTTGTAGGGCCCCCGCTAGGTAACTTATCCTAATAGTAGGGCTCTTCTTGAACACTCTCTTCGCCTCGAACATGATAATTAACCGTGATTGGGCGCCTTGCATAATGGAGCTCTCAGGCATGGACTTGACGTCCCACGATAGATTATCTTTTTCGCTCTCATCCAAGTCTAGTGTTGTCGTGAATGAACTCACAGTAGCCGGAGTCTTGTTTGTAAAGTATAAGATAAGACATGCCATCTGTCCCCTATATTCGGAGCGGACGCCAACTTGAAGCTGTCCGTCTTCGAAGAGCACCCCGTCAGCTTTAAGCAGCAGTTTGTTATATCCCGGTTCCCAGCCTGGTGTTAAGTGCGCGGCACTGGCCAAGTTTGGCACCTTAAGCAGCTTCTCGGGAACAGGGCCCGCGTTCATGTCCAGACCGGCAAGATCATTGGAATGGCCGTTAGCACCGTTCGCTGAGCCATTAGCTGAGCCGTTACCATTTACAGGGCCGTTGGAACTAAAGGTTCTTCTAAGACCGGGGTTCTTGGCCATATTCAACTCAGAGGCGTCGCTATTTGCATCCTTGCCACCAACCACCCAAGTCCGCTTATCGCTGGTACCAGCGTGCTTCTGGTGAAGTCTTGACAGTAGCGCAGACTGTCGCTCAGGGAAAGGCGGCATCTCATCGCAGACAGTTCGAAGCAAATCGTCTGTCGGGAGACTTGCAAGTGTCAAGTATTCAAAAGCTCGTTGCTGCAACTCCGGATCTAACGTATGGCTATATATCTCAAAAACGTTCAGGAGCTGCGGCTTGATCTCAGGGAACAAATTGACAAATTTGATGAAAGAAGAGAGAATCATAGCGCGGGTACTCGACGAACAGGCAGGCAGTTTCCTTGACAATGCCATAAATTGTTCAATGGGACTGCAGCCAGGCTCTTCCGCGATTAAGTGACCAAATTCTCCGAGGATATAAGCACCGATTTTCACTAGTGTCTCGTGGCAGTGGTCTTGCTTGACGTGTTGTAATGTATTGTGTGCCGCATACACCTGCAGCTCCTCGTTGTTCGTCACAATCTGAATCACTCGTTGCCAGACCTCGTCGCTGAGATGGTCACCTGCGATAGCCACCAGACGAAGCGAGACGTTAATATACCATTGGATATCTGTGGCGTATTTCTCCGTCAAAATTGCAATCTTCAGAGCCATCTCTTCTCGGATCGCGAAGTCGGCATTCTGCAAATAGTGCAGTAGTTCCGATACTATCGGCACAGAATTGGTCGAATCGCACATACTATATAGCAAATCGAGACCTTTTCTGCGAACACTGATATCGCGGTCTTTGAGGGATCCGAGGATCACTTCCTGGTGCTGTTTAATAGGATCAAGATTCTCAGCTCGAGCAGCCAAATGCGTCATAGCTTCCAGTCCCAGATATCGTACATTTGTCTCCCTAGACGTAATGAAACGGCCCAGGCGGGTAGAGATCTGCTTCATCAGCGCATGCTCCGTGTCTAGATGGATGATAAGGTTAATAGCTTCGAATAACACGGCGTTCTGAGCATTGTTTTGTTGGACGTTCTTATTCGTCTCCATTGCCAAATTCAGAATCTTCTGCAATGACTCCCGGATCATTTCTCGTACATGGCTATCCTCTATTCAGTTTGTTAGTTGCCATATCATAGAATCCTCCTTAATGGGACTAATCCGTACCTGAAGGCGGGAAATATTGAAGTAACCGGAGCAGTTTAACCTGTATCCAAGGGCACGGAACTTTATAGTACAGGTAGTCAGCGGTATAATCTCCGTCGATCAATATTCGCTTCAGCCGTGATGCAGCTTTAACATAGGCACCCTTATACTGCTCTGCATTATCCTGCGCGACAGCCATGACGAGTGATGTGACTGAGAGCGCTACTCCGAGGTCGAGGTCATCCATCAGAGAAATTATTCGTTCAGCCCATTGCGGTTGGATTATATCCGGGTGCTTGCGATATAGTCGGAGGAGGGTAAGGGCGGCCTTCTTCTTGACAAACGCCTTTGAAGTCCTGTATCTTATATTAGATCCCGCAATCAACTCCAGTAAGGGACGCGCTGTGTATGACATACGGCGAAATCAAAAGTCTGTGGACCTCCGGACTCAAAGCCTCTCCCATCTCACGACCACCTACATTCGCGATCGCGTGTAAGGCCAAGCAGTTGAACAGCTCGTTGTGGTCGAGCAGGTCCTTCCGTATGCTGTTCACAACTAGGTGTAACAATTCGTGCTTCTCGTGCAGGAAAAGTGTCATGGCTAAATATCCAATTTGCTTCTCGGAATACTTGCTCGCCGAAATCAGGTTGACAGCCTCGAGGTGTCCGAAGTCGACATTCCAACCTAGGATGTAAATATACAACAACTATTGCCCAACGTCAGATCGGTTCGTACTTCGCGTGGAAAGTGGTCTTATCGTACTTTGCAAACGTATTTCTTCTTGTGGTAGCCGCTCAGATTGCCATCTATATTCCATTAGTCCGAGAGTTCCGATATGAAAATTTCAGCGTTGCGCGAAGCTTTTGTGTTCGCGTAGGTTGAAGCATAGCATACCCTTAAACTTCTGTCTGCAACGAAGGAACTATAGGTCAGTATGGGTTTCCTCAATGGCAATTGCAAGGTCTGTTTCCACGAACCGAATATTGGCCAACTCCTTATTGATCCTCTTTTCCTCCAAATCTCTAGCTCTCGCGTTTCTCAGATCCGCGATGAACTGCACAAGGCCACGCATGTTGGAGTTACTGCTGCTCGACCGGCCGAGAAAGCCGACCGCTGCAGAGGAAGCCATCGTGTAGTCGCAACACCAATTCCCCCTATCCTATTATTGTACAACACTGGCTATCTCCGTCGCATCCGCCTGTATAAGCAACGTCGACACGCGAAATTAATTTATATAGAAAAAGAAAAAGAGTTGAATCCAAGTGCTTAGGGTCCAATGCCGAGAGGAAGCACGCTCGAAAATGCGGCTCTCATGATAGACCAGGTCAGTCTATGAACATGGTCAAGCGTGACCAGGGCAAGCGGGAGGACAGGGGGTGGATAGACTGGCGACGCGGAAACGAGTAGGGGTCGTGTCGAAGTCCGAGAGTCGGTCGGTAAGGCGGTTGTCAATTCAAGATGAGATGCTTTGTCCAAGTTTAGAATATCGCAGCCGGTAGTACAGCATTGATCAGTTATCTGGACAGGTTATCTGGACAGATGGACTTGGTGTCGAGTTCAGGGACAAGTATGGATAATGGAAACAAATCTGTAAATGGGATTGACAGCTGCAACCCTTTGGCGTCTTATTAAACCCGGAGCGGCGAAGGAGAGCACCTGCACTACCTGTATTACCTGTATTTTAGCTGTACTTAGCTGCACCGCACCTTCTAAATCAATACTAAATGGAGTTGCAGCCAAGTCTATTAGCTGATTAGCGGGATTACCTGTTGTGCAATGTCACCGTTTGTGGGGCATCTGATTTGCGCCTCGGTCGTACATTGAAGTAGTTAGGATGAATGAAACCTTCTTACATAAAGTGTGGCTTGATTCTAAATATTGATGTACATCGTCATGTACCTAAATCATGTACCTAAATGACCGAAGTATACATCATTGTACTTTAGCATTCTTTTAAAGCTTCTCCAACGTCAGAGCCAATTACCTAACTGATTTCTGGAGCTCTCACCAGCTTTGGAATTCAGGATGTACATAGCACCACCTAATTGATAATGAATTGCGGTCTCCGGAGGTCAATCACGCTGCCGTCATCACCGCCGGTTTCGAGGGTAGCAAGCTCAATAAAGATAACACCCCGGCGTTTCTACGCCTTCCAAGCTGCCGCACCCCCCATCCACCAGGTCTTCAACCGCCACACGAAATGGCTGCAGAAGGAGCGCGCGGCCGCCAACGTCGAGACCAGCCGCATCGCCGACTATCTGAAAGATGAAGTAGCTATCCGGCTATGCGATAGATTGCTGGTACGCTCTTCTATATAGATAAATAGGAAAACTGATATATAAACGGTCCCGCAGGACATCAAACGGACCTACCCCTCGGTCCTCGACCTCGGCGCCAACTCCTGCAATATCGCGCGGGCCCTAACGCGGCCGAACCCGGACCCGGACTCCGGTGCGCCCGTGACCGAGCCCCTCGCCTCCCGCATCGGGCACCTGCTAGCCGTGGACTCGTCGCGGACGCTGTTGTACCGGGACGCGGACGAGCCGTTCAACGCCGACATCAACATGACGCGGCAGGTGCTGTCGGACGAGGAGACGCTCCCCTTCGAGCCCAACTCCTTCGACCTCGTCCTCAGCTCCCTGAGCATGCACTGGGTCAACGACCTCCCGGGCGTCCTCGCCCAGATCAACAACGTCCTCAAGCCCGACTGCGCCTTCGTCGGCGCCATGTTCGGCGGCGACACCCTGTTCGAGCTGCGCACGTCACTGCAGCTGGCCGAGCAGGAGCGCCGCGGCGGCATCTCCCCGCACGTCTCCCCGCTGGCCGACGTGCGCGACGTCGGCGGCCTGCTGCAGCGCGCCGGCTTCAAGATGCTCACCGTCGACGTCGACGACATCATCGTCGACTACCCCGATACGTTCGCGCTCATGCAGGACCTCCAGGCTATGGGCGAGAACAATGCGGTCCTCGGCCGCGAGATGGGCGGTATCCGGCGGGACGTGCTCCTAGCCAACGATGCCATTTACCGCGAGCTGCATGGCAATGCTGATGGATCCATACCCGCTACGTTCCGAATGATATATATGATTGGGTGGAAGGAATCCAAAGACCAACGTCAACCATTGCCTCGAGGCAGTGGAGAAATTAACCTAAAGGATGTTTTTGAGAAGAAATGAAAGCACTCTGGATTCAAGTCATTAATGCCTTCTGAATTTAGTTCCATGCCTCATAGTGACCTATTATTACCTATTACTGACAACCATGTACATGCTGGTGTGTAACTTTGGCGAATCCGGATGCGAAAACATCGGATGATCCATTGGCTTATACCCCCCTAGAACAAGTTACCTCTTACTAGTGCTTCAAGCATGTTTCTCTTCGTACAGCAATTCGTCGTAAAGCTTAAGCCCTTCACATTAACGAAGAACTTGCCCGATGCCTTCAACAGACCAACTCCGTTAGCATCCGACAATCTCGCACTTAAGACAGGTAGCTTTTCAAATAGCTGAGGTCATCCCCTCCTCGTTCTTCCAACCAGAAACCACATTCTGCAACGCCGAGATGATCTATTAGACCACTAAATTTAGAAAACAAATCACCACAATAAGGCTGTGGACATTTAAAATGCCCCATGCCGATAGAGGTCTTTCCGACAGGGTCGGCTGTGAATTCTTTGCATTTATCTTCGTTGCGTAAGGCCTCATAGAATTCTTCCCGGCAGTCTCCTTCTTCGCAATGATTGACCATTGCAAGTCTCGAAGGGAACCTCTTCGGGCAGACAAGGCACGCAATCCCACTACTTTCTGCCTGGGACTAGAATTCTTATTAGCGAAGTTCATGGTATGGGTTCATAGTCTATGGAATTGGTGATTAACTTACTTCACTTGAATAAGAATCCACCTCCGTGATCTCTCCATCATCAGTTTCTTCGCCCTTCGATGCTTTATCCTTGGGATATTGGATAATTACTTCCTCGTTTACTATTTCCTCATGCGTTGTCGCTTCTGTTGCCTTTTCATCGTTTGCCACGTTTTCTTGAGCTATAACTTTTGGACAGCAGGACGAAATATGGGTCTCGAGGCATTTCTTGTTGTCAAACTCATGGCGACAATTATGCTGGAGCTCGATGTGTGTAGCTAAGATTTGAGCATCGTCGAAATCATGCTCGCATTGTGAGCAGTAATAGTGTTTATCACTTTGGCTCCAATGACTCTGAAGCGCAGCCGATGACACGAAATCTTCAGTACAAATCTTGCAGTAATGGTGTTTCTTTTCCAGATGCAGGTTTAGCGACTGGTGCTCCTCAAAGTCTATGTTGCATTTTTCGCAATAATGATGGGTCGTATTCACCCTCTTGTGAGTGTCAAGAGCAGCCTTGGTTGGAAACACTTCGCAGCATTGCTGGCAATATGCATGAGACTTGGGATTCTGTATCACATGCTGGATATATTCTTCCCTGCTCCTGAAAGGAACTTGACAGGGCTTACAGTAGCCATGTGTTGCCTCCTGCTTTACGTAGTGCAGCCGCAATTCAGTTTTAGAACTCATGTGTTTATTGCATGAATAGCAATAATTATGAACGTCGGATGAGAAATAATGATTTCTTCGACTTTCATGGCCAGCAAAGTCCGAATGGCATACTTGACAGTAGTAATGTTCTTTCCCAGGCGCCCAAGCTGATGGGGTTGTGTAGTGCTTTACCAATTCACCAGGACTGGGGAAGTCTCGAGAACATTTTTTACAGTAGAAGTGATTGCTGTTATTGCCGAGGTGGAGGGCCTGTGCTGAAGCAGTTGTGAATCCGATGTTGCACTTGGCGCAGAAGAAATGATCTGCCTTGCAATGGTTTCTTAATCCAGTGTTAGAGGAGAAATCGACACCACACACATCACACTAAAAGTGCAGGTTACTCGTTTTCCTGTGGCCTGTGAAATCAGATTCAGAAGAAAAGGTCTTTTGACATCGCCGGCAATATTTATGGGCATGATGCAGGTGGTCGTCCAGCTGATTCCACTGAAAGACCTTGCCGCACCCTTGGATAGGGCAAGTTCCATGCTGCTGTATATGAGTCGCGAGTGCAGCATGATCTCCATGAAAGTCAGAATTGCATATGAAGCAATGATTGTGAAAGTTTTTGTCTTTCAGGTGCGCTGCAAATCTGGCTGCGTTAGGCCACCAGTAGTTGCAGGACTTGCAGTACTCATTTGCTGCAAGGTGAAAAGAATTATATTCCCAATGCTGTTGGAGGGCCTGCCAGTTTGCAAACCCTCGACTACAAGACTCGCACCATGGCACTGCGGTAATGCTTGCCGAGGAGGGCATAATGCTTATTGCATTAGGTACCTAACTTATGTCAAGAGAGGTCCACCAAGGCCAAACTGGTTGATTGAGGTATCTGATATTGATAAGATCAAAGGCGTAACAAAGAGTTTAATGACAATACCAACCGAGAAGGTATCGGAGAAGTGACATAAGAGTATTTGATAGTTTTTTACCTTTCAACGAGGAATTTCAAAAAGGCAGGTCAGGAAACGCATTTATATTTAATCAGAATAGTCAACAATCTGCCTGGTTAAGCTGGTTAAGCAGGTTAACGATGGGAAGGCGATGTATTGAAAGTTTGTTAGAACATGATTGAAGCATCGAGGTGGAAGATGAAAGAAGATGAGAAGTTGGGCAGCCTGAAGAGGTGAATGGGAGTCTTGGGGATACGTGGTGCGGAAGGAAGTTACGGGATACCTACCTAGGCAGCGGTCTTTCCTTCGATAGGGACCTAGATGACTAAGTTACATATTAGGTAGGTAGGTACCTAGGCAGTTGCCGTAGATACCTAGGTACGTAGGGAGTCAATTACGCTGTAAATGCATCGTGTGCCCTTATTACGCGTATCTATTCCCATAATCCAGGAAATTAGCGTAGTACTTAAGATCAAGTATGCAATAACAAGAAGGTGCATCTTCATACAGCATACACATGACCTGTGATTACAGAAATAATAAATAACCTCGATAAGATTGAGATGTTAGGAAGACAGCTAGGCGGGAACCTATACCTGTACCTAAGGTAGGTACGCAGCTCGAACTTGGAATACCCATATATATCATATAAGAGGTAAATGCATTTTGTAACTACATGAGGTAGGCGAGAAGGTAGGTGTGTATATCAAAATCGTGATCCCATTGCTAATCAGCAGTTTAAAGCTCTTTTAAACTTTACGCCAGTCTGTCATACATCGCTCTATGCTACCCAAACCCGCAACATCAACCACCTTCTCGTGCCAACTTAGCAGCACGCTCATAGCCGTACCCGTGGATTCGTTTGTGGCCCCGGGCCTGGATCCGATCTGGCTGAATCCCGTTGGTTGCGGCGTCAAGGTCCGCGCTGCCGTTCGTGGTCCTCCGCTCGACGATCCACCGCCCGACATGCCCTTGTATCTACATACACGGGTTAGAATACGGGTGGTAATAACGATGTTGGGTATAGAAGTATAAGGGGGGATGGGGGGAGGAGGACCGCGTACAGGTACTTCATCAATACGTCTAATAGTTCGCTTCCTCCCTCTGAGCCGTAGATTCGCTGTAACATCGGTGTCATCTCGCTCGCCTTAATTGATTGCAGCACCTCTACTACAGTCTGTAGGTGTGCATCCTATACCACGCCACGTAGTCAGCACCTGTGTTCTCCTTATCCCAATACCGGTAGGATGTTCTCCCGCTCAGGTTGCCCGAGGCTATAGCCTACCTTAGCTGAGTCACTGCCGTTGTACACCGGGCTCTCGAGGCTACCTCTTAGGGCGCCTTCGGCGTCACCGCCGCGAAGGAGCTGGCGTATTTGGCCGTTAAGCTGCCGAACATCAGCTTCGCTGACTTCGGGGAGTGGCGGGTGTAGAGTCGAAGTATCGAAGTTCTGGGAGGAGTCAGGGTCGAGGGCGTCGATGTTGATGGTTCGCCAGGCGTCGCCGAGCGAGGCCGAGGAGTGCTGCTGTATGATGGACATTGCTGATGCTCCTTAGCAGACGAGGCTGCCCAACTGATGCAGAGAAACTCCTATAGCTCTTGATGCCTAATTCAGGAAGACTTGCCCGTATCTGCCTACTGCTACGTGTACATAGGAGACCAGATCGTTTGTGGGTTGAGGCTCTGAATCTGGTTCGGGGTAGGTGGACGTTAGGGGGAGAGATGGAGGGCGAATGGTGGGGGCCCCGAGGATTGACGTTGCTTTCTGCCGGTGGACAAGCTGCAAAGCTCTGGGGAGGTGTGGTGGGGCTCCTGAGGCTGCAACTGTGGCTTAGAATGGACGACAGCTAGAACCGCGCACTTTTGGCATATAGCAGCACCTTAGCAAGCACCTTAGCGGCACCTAACCTCTAGCTGCCCCCCTTAGCTGCCTTACCTCCAAGCCCTTTTCATTCTGGGTACCTACTTACACCTACCTAACCTAAGGCACTAAGGTTCTTACAGGTAGGTTGGCACAAAAAAAGAACGCGGTACGCGACAACAGCCTGTTAAAATTTACGTCTACACCCGCGCGCTTACAACTTTCAACTTTCAACCTACAACTAGGTAACGTCACCACCATAACTATGCATCATCTATAATCAACATGTCAAGATAAAAACCAGATCACATATGGGGCTACCAATAGTAATAGGTTGCTACTTTACTCCCCCACTCTTGAAGATATGCCATCCTATGAGTAATTGATCACCTGGATATTCTTGGAGACCAATCTGCTCTAAATAACAAACCTCCATCCATATCTTCGACGTCGAGGTCACACGACGGGAGGCTCTGAAACCGCCAACGTGATCGATGAATTGTTCAGAGGACTGAGAGCCTAACGTCTCCTAATTGGGCTCGGACTACTTGGGAATTACCATCTTGTCCGTGTCGTTGTCGTCGAGGACGATTTGGCTGATGTCGTGTTCCAAGTTCCGGGTTCCAAGTTCCAAGCTATCTTCATTACGACATTCATCTGCTGCACGCCCCTAATTCTACGCTTAGTCCTCTATCTTTAGAATCGCCTTCTCACATGGATGTAACGTACGATGATGTATGCACATAAAAGTGAATGGTTTCATACCGATGAAGTCGTATCCTAGAGAAACATGTTCAGCCATGCCTTGAGTAGCTGATACATTGCCTTCAGCGAGCAGTATTCGTCGTCCAATTCCAGCAATAACCGTTTCAAGTTAAACGCCCCTGGCTACGAAACCACGTAGGAATAAGAGCAAGGCTTCTGCAACCGCTAGAACTAATTTACCACCGAGTTATTACGTGCATGTGCCCCAGCTTATTTGTATAAGGTATATACTAGGTATCTCTGTGCGCAGACCGAGCCCATGGTAAGAGTGTTTCTTAAGGAGAAAAGGAATTAAAAAGCCTTGATATCGTACTATGTATACCATAGTAAATATCCCATCACCCTGGTGAACTCCTTACCCACATGTACAGCACAGGTCCATAGAATAATGAGTTATTGCACTTACCGAGCGGCACAAGCGGTCTAAAAAGCGCCGAGCTCCTGGGACGAATAAAACCGCGGGAACTAGAAGCAACGCGCGTTGGCCAGGCAATGGTCCCTTTACAGCTTTGCCCAAGGCAATGCTCGAGCCCCTAACCCGCCTACCCTAGCCGACAGAAGTCGAGCCGAGCTTACTCGCCCCTATTTTTATTCAACTACGCACTACGAGTCGTGGATCCTTAATAGTACCCCAAGGTAAGACGGGGACCGACGGAGTGGCTGGCCCTGTCGACATTTCGCTATGTATCTTGGTCCAAAGGCAAATGGGTTGACCCAATCGAAGGGATCGACCTAGTGTAGACGATGTGCGAGGGTCCGCTAGATAGGGGTTAAAGACGTGCCGCAAAATTTCTTTAGAGTTGCCAATAGAATCAGCCAGCCTCATTTTCACATTCGGATAGGTCCTCAGAAATACATATCCCTTTGTGACGACTGAAACCCCTGCATAGCTCGATATAGTTACTTAATCAATTAGAAGACGAGCCTCTTATGGCGTTGATATCACAGCATGGCGAAGTTTACATGTTAGAAGTCTCCCTTTTACACATCCTGGACGTCCTAGGTGGTACGTCTGGTACGTCTAGAACTTGCGGTTGGTCCCTTCTTTGTTCTAGCGGTCCGTCTGTGCGGACTGTAGCCGATTGGACTTTGATCAACCGGCGGCCAGTTCTTCGCTTTAAGCAGGGCAGCCGGTGACGGCATTGCCGAAATCGAGGGCCATCGGGGTCGGTGCGGGTTTGTGAATAACACGCGCTTTCTATCCGTCAAGGTTAAGAAGAAGAGTCTGGCCTGGGCAAAAAATTTTCCTCCGTAATTTGACGAGCACGCCAGGCGCGTCAATCCAGGGCGAACGCATAGTTAATCCGTCGTGGCGGAAAGCTTCCCCGGTTCCACGGGTTATTGCTGGGCGAGGTCGGACAGGGGAACATCCAAATCCTTGTCCGAATCGAACATGACAGGTTCCCCAAATCCCGACAAATATTGGAACTGCCGGGACCACATCCTACCGCTCAGACGGATACCCTTTGAGCCACAAATTGGCTTCTTGCGGATGAGGGCTTCCGATTTCAACGTCACGCAGTTGGTATGGCGACAAGTCCTGGTTTCATGATTGCCTTTCTAAGCAATAAGAAGTTTCAAAACTACATGTTCGAATTTGATCCATGTCAGATAAGATACCGTGAAGTGGATTCAGATTAAGAAAAAAAAAAAGATGATGAGGGGGTAGGTATTGTTTCGAAAGGGGCCAGTCTCTCTTCAGAGGCCTCAGTGGTTGATTTGGTGGGTCTGTGAATTGCTGTCATGCAGCATGGGTCTCGAAACGTACTGCTGGATATGTAGCATGATGCTATTTCGGATGTGTCCCGTCCCCTAGTGACCCACATCGCGTACCCCATTTGAGGACGTAAAGGTGCCCGTGGCGCTGGAATGGTAAGGCGAGAAAATCATTAGAAACTTCTGCTGGGGATTCTCACTTTAACCCCTGGTAGTACCAAAGTTACAGGTGAGTCTAGTGAAGGCATTCCAGTTGTAGGTAAGAACTGGTGGGAAGCTTCTAGTGTTTTTAGTTGACCGACCTCTTCTCTAAATGGTACATGGAAGCTTACCTTGTTCAATTAAGCGGATCCATTACTCGTGTGTATATGTACTTGATGGGGACGTTTAATCGAGCCAGCGACCCGGCATCACGGTATCAAATTTCCAAACGCCAGTACGTCGGTAACAACGTTACTTTGTTAGTAAATCCTAATATGATGACTATCTTCTGCGCCATCCCTTAGTTGAAGGTTGTGTACATAGTAGGCGTGTTGATGAGATCACCTAGTTCTTAGCATAGTATTTAACAGCCAACTTAGAGTTTCTAGCCTTGCCGGCGCCGGATAGATAGAGGTTTCCACCTCAGGTCTCGGGAGTACCCATGCCGCCGTCAAACTTACTTTCGAGCCTAGTAGAAATCTCGATAAGGCTTTCCAGTTGTAGTAAAGAGGAGACCAACTGAGATTGGAAGAGTATGCCTCATGTTCACCAGAAAAAGGAGACATTCCGCCTGTTTAGGAATAGTAAAATATGTAGCTGAATAAGAATCTGACGAGACCGTCCTGATGGTACCGTTAGTATGGGGACAGAAACCCTTGCTTGATGCGCTGCCGTCTATGGAGACTCAAGTGCCGTTCGCGAGCGTGGGTCTTTTTACATATTGTCCTTGAAGCCATGGGTATTAAAAATTATGTTTTGATGACACGTTGATGAATGGTTTATTCAAAGTTGTAGGATACACCCCCTTGGAAGCCTCCCGATAGGAGATATCTGCCTTTCTTCTATGATGATGTGAGACGAGCTGGTGCTTAGAGTAGCTTGTACTAGGTAAGAGTGTTTACTGATTTTAATTAATGCCTCTTGAAGCCTGATCGAGGAATACCTATTTAGGTCACCGAACCAAAATAGAAAAAAGGGTAGCAACAATGCTGTGTCTTCAGTCCACCTGATAGAGAAGTCACATGACAGCGAAGCACTGCATGTGTCTTGTGGTGATCATTCACGGCGTCAAAATGCAAGATTCTATGCTAATGACGAATTGTACCTAAACGCCGACCAATATAAATTGTATATTCCGACGTTCTTTGATGATGCCCGATTAGTTAGTCTTCCAGAAAAGAGAAGCAATAGAATAAATGAGAATCCTTCTATTATCCACTTGGTGGATGTCGAAACCACACTTGAAAGAAATACCTATCCGAAGATTCGACAGGGTACCACAAGATTGAAGGCCCAAAATCGCGATGGATTCGGTTTTGATACTCGTATCTGGTAAGTATCGAAGGTACAAGACTGAGCTAGGTTGCCCGGCTAATGCAGGAACGGCGAAATGAGTGGATACATCACACATGTAGCTAGCCATGTGGCGCGCAGGTTCTCTGATTCCCTAGTGGGACAAGAGGTAGCAATCGTGTGTTGTATGTATCGAGTACACTTGTATTGCCGATAAACCCCCCTGAAAAAAAATAGTGGCATTATGTCGGTCCTATTGATTTAGCAGTATCCCTTTTTTTCCCCTTTCAACTTTCAAACCATGCTCCGATGTAGTGCTTATGTTCCTACCCAGACATGCTAGTTTAAAGAGTTGGGAGAAATACTAAGCTACCTTAGGTACTTCCTAGGTAGGTAGAAATGAGATAAGTACCTAAGGTACGCACGTAATAGAGAGGTGAGGTCAGAAACCGAAAGGCGTTGCTTACAAGCCTTGAACGGCCAGTGAAAGCGAATACAGGCTTACCATCTATGGTAGAATGTGTACAAGTAATCTGCATAGGTGAGTAAAAAGACTCGTGCCACAACGTACCTAGGTAGAATTTACTGAAACGAGTGGTCCTCTTACCTACCTGTCAGAAAGCCCACTTACGTCTTGGCGCGGATGCTTCACCCCATAGATTCTAGAAGGCCAGCTCGGCAATGTGGTTCGGTGAGGTTGAATGTCGGACGTGAGCGGCATATTTCCACATCTTATCTTTCGAGGGTACCATCTACAGTATGGATTGGATTTATTTGGTAGAAACTTTGGGGATCAAATTTCTATGTAGGTATTCTCGGGATACCTTCAATTGCAAAGTACGGTTGAGGCGATGTGGAAGACGAACATTGGTTTTCGTAAACGTGGACGTGGTACGATATCGAGATAAAACTTGTACCTAAACGTTCTAGAATGTAGTTGGAAGCTGTTACCTACATACGTGCATACTTAATACACATAATATGCCTGGCTTAAGTCGCTATGAACTTCCTCGAAATCTTTCACTACTCGAGTTGGACTGCAATGAGGTAAACAAACAGCTGCATGTATTACTATGTATGTGTACTTACATAACCTTACATACATGTACATATCTAACGTCCCGAGGTCCATTCATCCGTCCAAGCTAACACATCGATAATTCCTATTACAGTTACGCTATGTTACAGGTCTGTGGAGAACAGTTAATCGGTCCAGTAGGAACGTTAAATAAATCGGTTATTACGAGTTATAGGGAAGGAAATGGCTACCTTACCTAGTTAAGCAGCTAAGCGGTTAAGGAGCTAAGGTAAAGAAGTAGGCAATAGCTTGCGGATATGGGGTGTACGGGTGTACTATGGCAGTATAGCAGAACGGCAGGAACGGCTAGACGGGTTTCCTATGAAAGGCCCCACCAGAGAATTCTCCATCAACTTTTTCTAGAAGTTTTAATAGAAGACCTAATAGAAGACCCATCCGCATTGCTTCATCATGCACCCCTTTAAACCCCGGCTCATATACCCTGCACGTCAAAAAAAGAGAACTACAGTACCGGATACCAGCGATGCTCGAGACGGAGATGTCTGTTGTACCCGCTGAATAGAGTACGCCAATGGTAAGATCGTACCTATATACCGGTAAGGCGAGAGCAACCCTATGCAGGTCGCCGCCCGACAGTTCGGATTGATTCGAAATCAGACGAATTTCACCTTACACTCCTTTTTCTCGCTATGACTTATTGACTTGTTCTAACGATCAATTCAGTCAATCAATGGCTTGAGTTGCACATGAGAAATGATTCGCTTATGGCGTGTTAGCGTGTTGGCGTGTTGTATGACATGCGAATGGCCCATCTTTATTTTATTTCTCATACCCAGTTTATGACATATTCAATAGCTTCTTATCAGTGTAAAATACCACGTCGTCATTTTCGTTGTGCTTGGCTCTTTTCTATTTACTAGCATTTCATGTCACACCTCCTGAGCGAGCAAACGAATGTCTACGTAAGCCTGTTATATTGGAGTTGTTTCGGGAAACGAGAAGTTTGAAGATCATGTTTGTTCATTTGGAGTCCCCTTTCCTGCCACACCCAAACTGAAAATTAGTTGGTCAACTTACGCTAGGTGTCCTATGTCTATCGCAAGAACTTACCTGTGGCAGTACTGTGGCATCAACATAAGCGCTGAGGCTCGAATGTCTCGAGCTGGTTGTTCCCAATACCAATCGGACCGGTCCTCAGCTTGCTACGCCTCGGTGACTACGTTCGTTCAATACCATCAATATTCGTAGCATGGGAAACTCGTCATCAGCGAGCCACTTCAGCGATGCGCTTGAAACTCGTGGGTGTGACAAGGCCATGCATTGTGTAATGGCGCTCACCAATCTATGGGGTATTTTCGATTCTTCAGCCTCACCAGATATCGACAGCTCTCGGGTGCCATTCCCAAATTAGGTCACTATTTTGCTCGAGCTCTGGATGCGTTGCAAGGCCTACGTTCTAATCTTTCTACAAGTATATATCAACATACCTAATCATTACATCAAACTAATAAATTATTTACTAGTTGCTATTAGGCGACACGGGCACTCCCCCTCACCCCCTGTTAGCCTTCTTTTTTCTTCTCTTTTATCAGTGACTTATTATTTTAGCAGGCCGGGTTGCTCCCGTCCCCAAAATGTAATGATATCAGACGAAGTACAGGGCCGTTTCCGCGCTGGATTCAGGTACCTGTCACCGAAGGAAGAAGGTCGCATGAAACCTTCCCCTTCGAGCAATGAGTAGAGGAGTGATTCGCCTACCTCTGGCCTATTCTGCATCCCCAGTCGCTTAAAGACTGAAACAGGCCTAGACAGTGCACGATCAACGGTAACCACTTTGACTCACCCTAACATACCGTGGGGGATTTTCGATCGGGGATATTAGTTAAACACCGCATCTCCTGCCTAACCTCAGGTAGGTAATAGGTTAATACCTACCTAAGCACCCAGGCATCTGCAGGTTGTTTCGCTGACATATTATCACTGCAACATCGTCATTGATGATTCAGACGCAGAGACGCATGCCATCAGGCATCTATAAGTACAGTACAACGCCGGCTACATATTGGGGTGCGAGGCTACGTCGGTATTACGCGTAACTCAAGACCACGGAACGGCTTTCCCGCCAGTCGTGCAGACCGTCCCGTACATCTGCTAGCTGACCGCATGAGTACCCGTTCTAAGCAGGTAATATTTGCATGGCTATTAGCCACATTGCCGTCGTAGTCGTGCAGAGCATCTTGACCAGCTAATTTTTCCACACCACGTTCTCGTGCCGTGTGAGTGGCTACACCCACATTGGTGCCCTGGGAGTCTTTGTGCAAGGCGCATCATGAGCCCGCACAATGGAATATCTAAATTACTGTCTTAGGGTTATCATGTATCTCGTAATAGGCGAATCTCGGTTCAGCGAATCTGGATCCGTTGCCTTGGGATATGTGATATATGCGTATAAGACTACGAAGGCTTTATGATAATTGACTGCGCACTTTTTGAGAATTGATTTATTTTTATTTTTATTCTTTTTTTATTCTATTTTATTTTTTCTTGTCCTTGAACATGGAAATAGATAAACTCAACGAGCAATTTGCGGCCCAACCCCAAGTTATATTAGTGGCTGCCCATCCATTTTTGATGTGTCGTATTAGCTTAAGAGTCACCCTTCTTGTCAACCGCAGCCTCGATTTTATTCAAAGATATGAGCAAGATTTTCAAAGCCACTCCTACATACTACCTGCATACATGCATGGCTGCAATGGCAGGGTTATTGCCCTATGTCTGGTCTGATATGACGGCCTAAGCCGTGAGTCAAGGCTTCTACATGAGTGAATATAATTGGTTGAACAAGCTCGAGCCACGGAGGGTAAAAAATCCCACACCTATTCGATGTCATCGTCAGCCTTCCTGTCGCATAGCCCGCTACTGGTCAACGGTATTTGACATATCGTACGAAACCCGCACGAATTCTTGCTTCTATTTGCATTTCCCTTTTAGGTCTTCCCCTAAAACTAAACCATGGGTCATCAGTAAAAAAGGCTTGTTAGCAGCGCTCGAATCGTGTGAATCGTGTGAATCTTGTGGCTCGATAACAGTCAGCCAGGCGTGGCGCGGTGGCTCGTGTTGCCCCTAATTCCGAAGCCATTTTATCAAATTATTGCTTGTTCCGTCTTCCCCTAGTTCCGCCCGACCCGCTTTATGGAGCTGACAATCCGTTAAAACACCTAAGTTTTCCCCGTCGTCTTTAGGCTACTGTGCATAATCTGAGCGGAAAACACTCTGTATTGTGTTATAGTAATTAAGACGGGGCTGTTAAGAAAAAATAAAGTAAAGTAGAATAAAATAAAACACCAACAAAAGCATCACCTCCCTCATGTATCTATGTATATCCATGTGCGTATGTATGTATACGAATATGTATGTTGGTTGTAACGAGGAGGCTTACCTAATGCGAGCTCTTTAAAGTCGGGTTGAAATGTCATAGTTGCGTTACACCGCAGAAGAAAGGGTCCTGACCTTAAAAAGATGTACCCACGGCCTAAAGTTAGATGCGGAATACCTAACCTTACTAAGTGCGACATGGCCACTAAGATGCGTTAGAGGTATATGCTACATTATGTACTACATCATATACTACACCCTACATGTAGGTATGATAGATACCCATTATCTCGCTAGTTACATGAGATATACTTGATGAAAAAAAAAAAAAAAAAAAGTCACGTAAGGTAAAGGGGCATCCGTAACTCAGACAAAAGAAACAAACAAGGCGGCTCTCAGACACGATATATGACATCTCGCTTGGATGAATCTCGTTCGTCTCTCAGTTTTCAACACGGAAGCAAAAGCTAACGTTTCCCTCCGCGGCTCAAGTGGCCGCCAAGTTTCAAGCAGACCCCAGACTTGCGGCCGGGTCGATTCCTAGTGCTAAAAGCAGGAAAGCATTCGAGAAAGATTCGAAAAAGTAGAGCCAGGTTGGGCCCTGCTTAGCGTAAGGGGAATATTACCGGAGTGGATCAAGTTGTCCCAAACGATAAGAGGATCTCCCCTTGAACAATGAATAACCCCTGTTAGGCGGAAGAAGAAAGGAAAAAAGAAAATAGAAGAAAAAAAAAAAGACTAATAACAATAATAAAACAAGGTAGTAGTATTAATGAAAAAAAAAAAAATCTGAATAATAATGAAAATTAAGCCTACCTAGCATACATGATACATACGCTAACTAGGTACTCCAGAGACGAAGAAGAATTTTGGAGCTTCGGCCCCCAGTCTGCATTGCTGTTCATTCAGTAGCAGCGCGAATGTCAGTGGTGTGTACCAGAGACCAGTGGGTTACCAGTGGTCAGCAGAGACCAAGACTCCAGCTTGGTGCGTCTCGACACCGCAGGTACCCAATACTTTCGGAGGTGTACGACCAGTCAAATTCGCTTCTACGGCCAGCAACATCACACCATGTCCAGAGAATACTGAACACATCATTAGATGGGCCCAAGAGACCTGCAACTCTACATACATACCTACCTAATATGTAATGTGCATGTATGTATGGAGTTGGTTTGTGGTGAGCTGGCTGGTCCACTTCAGTGCCTACAGACGAGCCTACGACGAGAATCGCCTTGTTTAGTGCAAAAATCCGGGTACACTTCAGCAACTTCTTCGTCACCTAAACCCGTCTGGGTAATGGCTTATACTGATAGAAAGCCGGATGGGAGCGATAGGATCGATGGGAGAGGAAAAAAAAAGACACAACGAGGAAACAGGCTTAATTACTGCAAAGTATCATTGACAGCAAGTCATTGCATACATGTACGGGAGGCCTAGCCTGTTACATAGGGTATGGTACTATTTTTGCTTCATAGTTTCTTTTTTCTTGTCTCTCTCAACTTTTTTTTTCTGATTTCTGTTGGCCCTCCTTCGTATCTTGTAATTTACGTTGCTCTTAGGTATTTTCTTGATTACCTACTACTTTTTCCCCTGTTCCTCGTTGAAAATCGACAAATCTTACCTACAATCTTACCCACTGTAGTATTACGTACCTATGTCAAAGTTGTTCTTGTCGTTTAAATCATCCTACTGCGAGACGAGGTACTGGGATACAAGGGCTTCATCGGGACATGGAGAGGTATGCATGTACGCATGTACTTGTACCCATACCTCTTACCCATACCCATACCCATGCCTATCCTAGTAACCCATCCCCTTGCACAAAGCACGCGGCTTGGCAGACCGTCAGAGAGTTCCCTGCTCACCCATTTCCGTATGAGCGTAAGAGAAGTATCTAAGTATCGATGTACCGCGGTAACCCCTGTTCTGTATTTTTGTATTTTTGTATTTTGTATTGCAAGTCTGGGAACTGGTAAATGAACCACATTTTCGACCCTTGGAAGAAAAGGAATTAACACAGAAGAAAAAAAAAGTACGGTACCTTCTTGGGCTGGGACTCAGCACAGGTCTAGTAGTACCCCCAGCTTTAGGAACGGGAATACTTATAAGATGAAATGACCCTTCCTACGTTTCCAAAATTTCTTAAGATGAGAATCCTCTAACCATCTGAATTCTTTCCTTATTATACAACTAATACTCCTTCATTCTCTCCCTCAGAACCAATATCTCCTTCATCCACTTTCATTACTTCCAGTCCTAAAAAGAAACGTCTTGTTTAGGGCCATAAGAAAAAGGGAGAAACCTCAGACTACATACGCCCCATCCGAACCACGTCCTTGCGTACCTACATAATTCGGCGAACACCTCCGCTTGCACCGTTACTATTTGTACAACTTGTTCCAGTGCTATTCGTTGTGTGTTGCTTTGACGATCGATCGACACCCTTCCATCGTTGCAACGGTCCGGCCTTGAAGGTATTTCCAGCTCAGCGCGACCTGCAGCGTACCTGACATACACCCTGCTTCTGGCTTATACTAGAGCTTCCACGCTTGGACAAAGACAATAACGACAAAATATTGCTATAATATCACAACTCTCCCGAAACCTGCGTCACTTTACTTTCGGACAAAGCAACCCATACAAAGGACCAGGCTTCCACGCGTTATTCTCTGCTTGTCTCAGCTTCATAAGCCATCGATAGCTTCAGCTCCCGGCATAATACCCGCTTGCAACATACACAGCCGATATTGGCCTGGACTGCGCTATATTGGGAACTATATACCAATATATAAATCCTGCCGTCATCCCCGTTGACGCTCCGGTGCTGACCTCAGATATTAATTTGCGAACCATTAATACGAAAGACCTGCCTCTGTCTACTTGGACGACCCTGAAGTCTTCTGCTATTCGGCGGCCATCCTAGCATTTGTTGCATTACCCGCCCCTGCATCTTCGCCAATCCTATCATCGCATTGCATACAATTATCGGTTTTTGCCTTTGATATTTCCACAGTCGTTGCGCAACGACACCTGAAAATGTGAGTCAGACGCACAACACTTAATTCCATCTATTATTTCCTTCGGTTTCGATTTCTTATGGCTCGAGCTGCGCACCTGAATAATGTCACCCTTTTACACATCGCGGCGGCGGTGGCTTACTCTGAATACGTACATTAACACGCGTTTATAAATATGTACTGACTTCATCCTCAGCTCTAAGTCTTACTCTCATTATTCGTAATGATCAGCAGAGAATTCGAAATGGCGAACATGGGACGTGGAGCATACGACACGACTGGTGTCCCCAAGCCTCCCCCAAGGCCAAAGCCTCAATAAATCAACATCCTTCGGATCTTTACGAGGAACTTACAAATATCAACTCCGATTTTTGGCTTTTCATATGCCACCCACTATCGCGATTTTAAGCCACAAAGCTTATTAAAAGTCGCGATAGTGAGCTAACGCGATCATTCGATTGCGCGATTCCGACTACGACCGTTTAATGCCTTTTTCATTTCGATATGTACACCAACTTTTTGCGCGTCCGACTTTGTTTTATGGACGACGCATTCCGATACGTATTTTAATACATTCCATTCCGATCTAGTAAACTCCCCAGGCTCGTCGCCACTCTTCTCCCAATCGATTGGGACGAAGAGCATCCACACGGTTTTATGCGGCATTATGGGAATTTCAGCTATCTTCAAACGGCGTTACATTAGACGGTATTGGGTTCCCATGGGATTTTTCCCCGAAGTTTTTTCGGGGGGTTGCTATTGGAAGTCATTGTTTCTTTTCGAGCACTTTTGCATCGGACTTGGTTGAGGCTTCAGCTGCGAGATGAAGGCGCTGGACACATTGTTGAGAACAAGCAATTGTTCAAATCTGGTGCCCCATTGTGGATGATTCGGGCCGTTAAACTTGGAGTCTTATGGCATCCACCACCAGAGACCCAAATCCCATCCCTTGTGTCTTGGAGCGCATTTGTCGTTCCGAAACCCCGCCGACAACCGCTTCTCGCTGCCTGTTTCAAATATCCGTTTTTAATATCTTTTTATTCGGAGTCGTTGGTTCAAGCAGCAATGGTTTTATTTAGGGGTAATTCTGAAAAGGTTTAGGGATGGAATACACAAAAAGTTTTGGGTTGGAGATGGAAAAGAGCGGCCTGCATATAGACTTGGTTTCCACTATTACATTTCCTTTGTCTTCTCTGCTCACCCAGCTTGGTAGTTCGCGAGGGCTCCAGCTCGAGGTATGGAGATGTACTCTGATCGGATTAGGAATTGGTCTTTTTTCGGAAAATGTACAGTGTATTGGATAGCTCCCAAGGGATGCTTTGGGACCCATTACACATCTGTTCTGTTTGAGGGTTGTTAAGCCACATCACTGGGCGCGCTGGGCTGGAACCAGGTTGATAGATACCCCCCTGTTTAGACTGTACAGTACAGAGACACGATAGCTACACAGCGCCGGCATGAATCTCTTCGAAATGATGGATCTGATTCTTTTTTATTACCCTGTTTGGCTTTTTGTCTGATAAGTGTGAATCATGAAATCGCGAAATCGTATCTGATTACTCAACGTCTAGATCGTTGCTGAAAATAGGATGTTGTCTTAGATGATAGTGTTGCCTTTTAACACATCGTAATGATAGGTCTCTTATAACATCGACGTTCGGTTGGTAGTCTCGGCTGGGCAATGGCCTAATGTCCTCATGTCTAATGGGGGTGAAGTGAAAACCTATCATTCGGAACGGGATTCTCATTTTCGGATATTTCTTTTTTACTTTTTTCTTTTCTTCTTTCTTTCCATGGCCTGCCACAGTTGAGATGCGGGCGCACAATGCGCATGTGTCTCATCTCGTCATGCAACTATGCAAGATCTATTGTACATCCCCCCCATCCCGAAGGTCACGGTGTACACTCGTACGCAACTCGTTTGAACCGCTACGTAGGCCCCTTACGAATCCTAGCATACCTACCTCTATTCCGTACTATGTACTGTACTCGACGTTTTCTCGTTGCCGGGACCCGCCTGCGCAAACACTTTTCGAAGCTCGTGTCCCTAGACTGGAAACTTAGATACTACATAGTAGAAATTGGGGGGGCTCGGCAGCAAACAAGCAAACGCATAAACAAAAACGTCACGAGTTAAACAGGTTTCCCATCAATCAGATCTCCGGATCACACGTTGGAAACCCCCTCCTTTCCCGAAGCATCGGGTCGCGTACAACAAACCTTATATTACCCCCATTTTAAGTGAGATCTTCTTGTTCCGTCTCGTGTCTTTCTTTTCTCGTCTAGACAAATTCCTTTTTCGGGACTTACATGGTTTTCCTCCCCCCTTTCGTATGTGTAGGTACCTAATGTGTATGTGTATGAGAGTGATGAGGTCGGCGGCTCTCCGAAAAAAAGAAAAAGAAAAAAAAGGGGGTTGGGTAGAATGTTATGTACAATACATAGTATGAGAAAGAGCTGCTGCTCGATGACCTCACTTGGCTTTTTCTCAAGATAGGGTCCCCAATGTATTTTTATTTGGTTACCATTTTTAATTTTTTTATTTAGAAACATTTACCAGTTCACTGCATCTGCCTAAAGGAAAACGAGCTGCGAGGCTAATGCAAGCTTAAAGGGAGGTTACGCCTTGAAAAGTTGTTACCAGCGACCGTTCCGTCGGATCGCCCACTTAGCTTGAAGGAAATGTTAAGGAGAAGTGGAGCACCCCCGTCTCGGGAACGACCGCCCTAAGTGACCAGTACATTGAGCTGCCGGCCTAAATAACAGCCTACCAGGCCAGCTTACATACATACTACCTAAGGTACTCACACCTTTCATCCAGGTATAAAAAAAAAATAAATAAAAAAAAAAAATAAAAAAAAAAAATAGGCGCAACTTATTCTTTTTCGTCGTTTGTCATATATTTCTTTTCTTCGCCGCCATCCTTACCATCTCATTTCAGAAATTTGATTTTTTTTTTTTTTTTTTTTTTTTTTTTTTTTTTTTTTTTTTAAAAAAACAAAAAAAAAAAAAAAAAGTGGGGTGTTGATGTTGGTTTGTAAAAAAATTAATTAAAAAAATTAAAAAAAAAAAACCAGAAAAAAAAAAATATATTTTA